>JAVCKT010022545.1:0-15615 GCA_032273925.1 Rhynchotus rufescens
TCTCCCCGGAAGGAGGTGGCGGCGCCGGCGGCCGTGGCCCGAGCGGCCGCCGTGGTGCTTGCCCTTGTGCGGCCGCTCGAAGGAGCGCGAGCGCTCGCGCCGCTCCCGGTGGTGCCCGCGCTCGTGCCGGTGCTTCTTGGCCACGTCCGAGTGCTCCCGGGACTTGCTCTGCGAGCGGGACCGCGACTTTTTCCTCTTGTGCGCGTGGCGGTTGGCGCTCTTGAGCTCGTCGCGGCCGTGCTTGGCCTTGGCGTGCGGCGAGCCGTGGTTGTGGTGGCGGCGCGGGCTGCCGCTGGCGCTGCGCGAGCGGCTGCGCGAGCGCGAGCTGTAGGTGCCCGACAGGCTCCGGCGGTTGTTGTAGCTGGCAGGGAACAGGCACAGCGTTAGCGCGGGCGGAAAAGGCCAGGGCTGGTTTTTCCTTTTTAGGAAATCTTCCAAGTTTACTGGAAGGAATCATGAGACACCTTGTCCCAAGGGGAGATTTATGATAAATGCTACTGACATTCCCAGAACATGCCTTTCTGAGATGAGTTCCCTTAAAAAAAAGAAAGCAAAACAAGGCCAAAATCTACCCCCAAGCCAGAGCCATTTTTCCTTCCACCTGTTTAAGAGCCTTTCCCTCAACATCAGCCTAGAAACTGGACACTGCCTTTTCCCTTCAGTCATTTAAGTCCACTACCTAATATCTAGTCTAATACCTAGAAGAACATATTGAGAACTAAGGTGGCAGTTCCCATCTAGAATTTGAGAGGATTCTTAGAAAATGATACCCAAATTGTCATTTGTGTCACCTACTCACTGGCAGTTCCCCATCTCTGCTCTGGATGTAGTGAGAGAAAGCACCAGAGAGTCAGGGTGCTTCGTGTCACCCCAGCTGCACCAACAGGACACCCTTCTCCCACACACCTGGGAGAAAGCTGCAACCTAAGAGTTTGCTTCTTTCCAGGGGCTTCTTCGCTGCTTTGAGGACTGAATTTCTCATTTACAACCCAGACCCGTGGAAACTGCTGGAAGGGTTGCAACCACCTTGGCTCGCCTGCTGCCCCACAAGGTCACCGTGACAAGTTGAAGCTTCCTCTTAGCCACAGGTCGCTGCCCTGGGGCACTGTGGCCCTCACCGTGACTGCAGGGCTGCACAGTGCCCAGCACGAGTGCTACGTGACGGGGGGCTCCCGCTCTTGCTGGCCAGCAAGGGCCCAGGAGGGCACAGGGAACACGGGGCCGTCACATTTCTCCAACATGAAAAGAGCTCTTGAAACATCCCAGAGAGCTGACTGGGACAAGAAGCAAACAAAAAAGCACTTACTGCCTCCTAGGAGTGTGAGATCGAGACCTTGACTTTGTTCTTGACCTAGATCGACTGGCACTTCTGCTGCTCCTACTTCTCTTGCTTTCTTTTCTCATGCTTAGAGGGAAGAAAAAAGACAAACCAAAAGAGCGTTACGCTTGTGTTACCTTATGAAAAGAGCAAGTACTTGACTGCATTGCAGTTGAGAATTTTTTAAGCCCAGAAGTCCATTGGTCTGAGATTTGTACTCACCCGTTGTAAGGGCTCTTGGCAGCTTGCTGCCTTTCTTCGGGCTCTTTTTTAATGGTCTTGGTATTCAGAGACACTGGACTCTTCTCTTCAGTCTTTATTTCTCTTGGGGAAGCTAAGATTCAAGGAATGCAAAGTCAGGCAGCTATCTCACAGGCGCTGTCACAAACCTGTTGTATTCTTTGTGTACCTTTATGAGTACCTGCATAAAACACGACTGCTGCTACTGCATCCCCTCTTTACATTTACAGTCAACTTCTGCAAAATAATTTGGGAGCGCTCACTGACTGGGCAGATACCAATATATTCAGAGTACTGAAACTGTTTGTGTTCACCATCTTTTGCTTATGAATATACTGAAGAATTGAAAAGAACATGAGATCTTTCTCATCTAGTAGGAACAATAGATTATTTCACCCATCTTCTGTATCTACACCACTCTCCAAATTTGGAGGAGGTGGGGAAGGACACTGGGCCTTGCTGCTTGCCTTACAGATCGCTTTTTGGACCCTAGTAGACAAAGTCTTAAGTGCCACGATATAAAAATCCAAGTTTATGACCCCACAACTACACAGCTTGTTACCTTGACTATTAATTTCCAATAATGATACAAAGAACTGGAACTGAAAAGCAGAATTACTTATTTCTAGATAAGAAATTGTGCTCTAAAGAGCACAAAAATAATGATCCATCTAGTTCACAATGCACAAGACAACCCAAGGAAAGGCATCAAGTAGGTAAAAGCCCAATACCCGGAAGGCCATGGCCTGTTACAGCACCAGGTGCCTCGCAAAGCCAGCCTGTCCAAAGTGGCTCCACGGCACAACCACCACTCAGGAACCACACGTGTGCCTGGCCTGCTGACAGGACGGCAAGACCCAGCTGCTGCCTTGGGACCTCCCCTGCAGCTTCTCCATTTAACAGGGCTCAGAGGTTTTAAGTAAAAACACAGAAAGTCGACTTTTTGTCAGCAGCTTTCCCCTCAGTCTGTGAGCTAAGAGACCCTCCAAACCCCCTCCTGCTTCCACAGGTCCTGTTTCCACTCCCTCTTCTACATAAGCTGCCCCCTTCCAGGGAGGGGAAGGGCATGAAAGCACTTCATCCCTTAGTGAGACCTTTGCACGGGCCTCTTGAAGGCCTCTGAAGTTGAGACGTGTTGCTCCCCTGTAGAGGAGTGACTACAGACACACACAGCTCGAATCCGTGCGGCGGCCGCACCAGAACCGGGGGCCTGGGCCTCGGTTACGCACTGCCACAGGCGCAGAGCTCCCCGGCCCGGCTGTGCCGGCTGCTCCTTCACACATCAGAGTGTCAAGTGCCAAGGCAAAACCGCCTCCCTCCATCACGGAGGTGTGGACAGCTTCACCGAGTGACCCCGCACACAGGCTGCAGTGACCTGTCTGCTGTGCAGCAGAACCCGCCCTGTGCGAGATGCTCCTTCTCCAGCTCCTGAGCAGAGCACCCGCCCCTGCCTACACCCTCCAGGGAAGTTTTCAGAAACTCCTACTATGAAAGGAATCAAAGCCAATTATAACACCGACCCCAAGCCAGTGAGTCTCTTCATAACACAATCACTTCCATTGTTACTAAGAGAGACATACTGAGAGACACATTATTTGTATAATTCCTTACCAGAATTACTTTATGAAAAAGTCTGAAACTTCTACTCTGTTCCTCTCCTTTGTTAATTCAAGCTATCAATAAATGTTTGTAAAATTAACGTTTAAAACAGTAAGGCTTATCTTGCTTCCTAGTTCAAGAAAGTTAAGCTAACAATTCAACAAGTAGACTGACTTTTCTGAAGTACATTCAAAGTGAGTATTCAAAACAGCTCCCCAAACTGGGTGCAAGTTTCCATACAGAGAACAAACTTACATGGTTTGGATGAAGGAGAAAAGCCACCCAGTGTTGACAGTGCTGGAGTTCCATCAGGATTTAAGCCTTTTGCCTTCAGTTTTGCTTCTTGTAGTGCCATTTTTCTCTTTTCTACTTCTTTATCCAGGAAATCATAATTGGGCTGTAAAAAAAAAGTAACGAAGCAGTAAGAATTTGAACTAATACAATTTACACTTTCATCTCACTTCTCAAAATCATTCAAGCTCTTTTTAATCATGTCTACCTCGCCATTTATTCTCTCACTGATTTCCCTGGAGATGAACACTCATGCAGCAGAGCCCTCTGGAGCAGTAAATCTGTATGCTATTATTCTCAAACAGGGAGAAAGCTAAAGGGCAGCTCAAGCTGGACCGAGCAGTGAACTGAGCAAAGAGGACCTCTGAAGTTACCTTCTTTCTCGTGTAGAGCTTCAGAGTCGTTAAGCAGATCTCCTGGATCTCTTCCTCTGTGGTACCAAAGAGCGAGAACCAGTGCGGGCGGGTAGGGAGCGGAATCTGAAAATAAAACTAGTTCTTAATACATAATACGGACAAGACTCACTTTAAATATTTCCACTAACATTATCTGGAAGATGTCTAGCAATAAAAATCAACACTAAAATATTAAAGATAAGCAAATACCTACCTGGAGGGCTCTAGCAGCAAGGTAAATGCAAGCACATGCTATAGTCTCTGGCTGAAAACGAACAAATACGTTTGTTCGAAGGCTGTCGTTCATGTAATTCCTAAAATAAAAAGTTCATAAGAGGTTGGATCTCACGTTTCATCTTTTTAATTTACGGGGTAATACTGGAGACTCAATTGACTTTATTATTTTTTCTTTTAATATAATAAACATTTGGTTGCTTTAGAACTACTATATTTGATGTTTATACTTGTTACTCCTGTAACAAGGCACGCACCACTGCCACTGCTGGAAATCCCAATGCAAGTAACAGCCTTTAGTATTTTCTTCCCAGGTACATTAATTATGCTATGAAGTGTCCATTGATCTAACAATTTAACAAATATTTTTTATCTGTCCAGTTGTTTGGTTATTTCAAAATAAGTAACTTTAAAATTAAAATTAAGCACGTAAGCATAGTATGTTTATAACCTACCATTTTCCAGAGGCTGGATACAGCCTACAAAATTCACAGAACATTGCATTTAAACCCTATTTGTGTCTTGAGTGACATTAACTTCATCCAGCAAGAGAAGCATCCAATTTTCTTGTTGAGCTTAACCTTCATGTTGGAAAAAGATCTACAGGTTAGCAGCCAACCTCCTACTTCACTAGGATACTTCTCCTCCGGCACGATGGCCTCGCCAAGCAATTTATGCCAAGATCTGCATTTAAACAGCAGAGACTCCCGTGATTTCTAAGTTCCTGAGCTACAGGAAAGAAACAAACAGCAGTCATTAAGTACTGATTAAACAGGAAACAGTGCCCAGAATAGCTTTTAAGTGAACATGCTGCATGCACTGTAATCTTTTTTAAACTTGAGTTTAACACGTTTAAGTCAACTAGATTCATGTTCTCAAAGTCTACCAAACGTGTCCATGTGCCCTTTAAAAACACTACAGCATACAGTAGCTAGGCAACAAATACATTTAGAAACATTTTGAACAGTTACTTCTAAAAGCAAATATACAAATCCTTTTGACACCCAGACAGAACTAGAAGATGCTGCCCGCTGGCCATGGACCACTTCAGTGAATCTCGGATGAGAGCTTGCACTGGGATGGCTGGAGAGCAGGGCAGCCAAACAGGCCGTCCCCAGGTCATGGGCTGAGGTGCAGAGGGCAGAGCTCTATGACTTACCATCAGGGACTACCCTTTAATCAAAGAGTAGAAAAAAGAACAAAGTTAAATTGAGTTCTCCATGAAAAGAGTGGAATCAAGCCATGAAAATAGTAAGCAGAAACAAGCACCAGCGCACGTTAAAAATGTATATGTTTATATAGTGACTTACAGCTCATTGCTTTGCATATGGATCATCAGGCTTGTTATTTCTGCTACTATTTTCCTGGCTAGGAAAAGAATGGAAAATAACTTACCAGGCTGTCTGTACCAGGGTTTGATTACGTTCACATTCTAAGACTTGTAAATACATAACAATGATCTGGGGGGCAAGGAAAAAAGAGACTCAGTTTTAACACAGAAATCAACAGCAGTAAAGTAACTGTTTATAAACAAGCCGTTTTCTGTGAACAGTGGTCTCCTCTGTTTTCCAAGCATATATTGAAAGCCCATGGCATCCAACTGGGCTCAGACAGTGCTGTTTATTATTATATAACTCAGAAAAAAACATCATTTCACAATGCATTTCATAAGGAAGCATTTTCTATCCAAGTCAACAGGGCTCTTTGCCCATGCACTTTGGCAAAAGCCTTCTTAAGAATATTAAGAAACAAAGAGGAGGAAACCAAGTCATTTTAAATGTGTATTTCTTGTCCCACGCATCACCACGATGACAGCAAGGCAGAGTAACAGATTATTATTTTTTGAAAACTCACCTTATGCGGATGCTTGACATGAACACAAAATCCCAACTCCTTCAGTACCCTCCTTTCTGCTTTGATTACTTGATTTTTGGTGTTTATGTAGTTCTGATCAAGTATCAAGGGGCTTGGAGTCCTACAGTTTGCAAGAAATAAAATCAAAACTGTTTTGCATATCCAAAATAGCATCAACTCTGTTTTCCCTTCCAACCAACTAATGGCAACAGAAACCGGTTTTCAACTCCTGCAAGCAAGTTTAAGCATTAATCTTGTGCTGTCCAAGTTTACCTAAGCTGGTTATGTCTCTGCATTTAACTAACTGCAGATGAAATGCACAATAACCTTCTCCTACGGTGTATGCAAACTACACCTACCAAGCTGCAGAACAAAAGGGAAGGCTGCAGCAGAGATCTTCAAGTACCTCCACACTCGATGACGGGGGCAAGGGCAAGGCAGTGACAGTTACCTCTGCTAGTCAGTACTCCAGAGCAAGGCCAAGCCACAGCAGCTTTGTCACAGTTTAAAGCACAAACTTCCTGCTTTAGATTACATACTGCAGTTTCCTATGCACCAGAAGACAAGATGGAGATCTGGAACCAGAATAAGACAGATCCGCTACTACGATATACAAAAAAAAGAAAAAAGCCTAATAAGTCAAGAATTGTGTGTGCTGTGCCAGATCTGTTCCTCTGGTTCTGAACACCAACATGGCACCCATTGATATCGTGTCCACTTCTGTTGCTTAGAACATTTGCAAAACAGGTCATTTCACATAAAGAGTCTCAAGTCCAACATTACCAAGTAAACTCTTCATTATTTCAAAAACATATATCTGAAATCTCAAAAAAACTTAACCAGAAGAATGGAAGAATGTACAGTTTGTGCACAAGTTTTTTTGTTTTTTTTTAAAACTGATTTCAGCTTCACTTTCATCCTTCCATATGCTGCATCTTAATCCCTACCAAGAAGGGAACAGCAGAGAGCAGCCTTTCCTTACTGTTATCATGTTTCCCATATTTGTGTATGTTCTCCACACACAGTACTTTCCAGGAAAGTGCTTTTAGCTATTTACACTCTTAATAAGCTACTACAGGCTGCTTGCACTATAAGCCTAGTGCACCATAAGCACTGGCAATAAGTTTTATATTATACTGAATCAAAAGCGTAATCTAGAAGAGAATCAAAATATGATGTTTGTTTTGCTAGACAAGGGTTTCATTATTAATTTGTCCTTTTGACCCAAGTTGCACCAGTGGATCACACTTTCCACGCTGCACTCCAACGAGGAGGAGCACTCAAACTACCTCTTTTCAAGGAAGAAAGTGACAGTTGAATCACAAGGCTAAAGCTCCAGCGTTAAGACTCCTTGATAAAAGCACAGTCTGCTAATTAAGGCTCCTGCAGCCACTCAGAAGGACGCTTACTACCATTAGTCAAAGGATACCACAAGCCATCTCACCTCACTGAGATAAAAGCAGGATATTGTACATCTGTTCATTAGAGGCACAAGTTACTCCTGCTCTTCACCAAAGAGCTGAGAAAGGGGTCACAAGAGGCTTCAAGTTACAGCTGCCTGGTGCCTGGCAGCACACCTGGCTTGGGCACTAGCCTCACTGCTTCCCTTCCCTAAGAATTAATGCTTTGCACATTACTTAGCAGTCATTTCTCTAGGCAATACTTAAACTCATCAGGGCAGGCACGTGAAGCTTTTATTTCCAGCCATTCTAGAGATAACCCAGTCAAAATATATATTGAAGAATAACTGCAGAAGGGGAACTTTCAAAGCTTCTTTAAGGTGAGCATTTCAGCACACAGTCTGTGATTTTATCTTGATATTCACTGGGAAATACTGCAGAGGTAATCTGATTGTCAGCACTTCAGGGTGCAGGCTGCATTCAGAAGAACCAAGCTAAAAGTTCTTCTAATCAGTGAAGCTGCGAGTGGGTATCAATCAGCTGCATTTTCTTAAGCAGTAGATTTCCCAATATTGTTTTACAGACTATTACTTAGAAACTTCTATTGTAACAGACCTGCAAGATGTTAACAAAACAGAAGTGTTTTAGATGTCCAGGCTCAGTTCATTGCTTCTCATGCAGTGTTCTACTGATGAGATGAATAATTTTTGTTCGGACATATAAGGCAGCCAGAACTTCTACACCAAGCATGAGCAGTACCACTGCACGTGACTGTCATCATCACAGCTCGCAGCAGGGCCACCACCTTCCACGAGTCTCTGTATTCCCCAAGAGCCACGTGAGAAAGTCAGCATGATGGGAACGACCGGCAGCAGCTAGACCTGCACCAGGCAAAGCTGCAAGGCTCAGTTTTAAGTCCTGCTGTCCTTCTACAGGACAACAAGATTAGCACAGTCAGCTCTTACTTTGGTTATAGATGTTGGTTATTCAAGATCAGAGTAAGACACTTTTATGTGCATTTTACTCCATGACCCAAAATCATCACGCTTACCTAGGAGAAATTTCAGGGATCTACAGAACTAAGCAAGCAGTATCCAAACAGTATCTCCAGAAACAAAGGGAGCCTTTTACCCACTCGGGGAAAAACGTGAGTCTGCGTAAGACTTTACTGCTCCTAAATACTGATAAAAGGGTCGTTCCTCTTTCTATAAGATTTATCAATTTAGCACTTCCACCATGAACATCAGAGTTTGCAGCTTTAAAATAATTATGCTTGTTAAATTCAGGAATTTCCTTTTGAACAACTTCTAAAGCCCATTTCCTAGTGAAACAGGAGAACCTGCACTTGCGCCAGTCCAAACAGTAATCATTTTAAAGTAATAAAAGAAAAAGAATTTATGTTTTTAGTTGAAATATAAGCTTAAAGCCCTAGATGGTCAAGCTTTGCTCACTGTATGGAATAACCAGTTCTTGTAAATCAGCATGAGAGCTCAGTGCAAGACCTTCTACTTGAAAAACAGAAGGCCTCTTCCGGTAGGCCAATCCAACACTTGGTTGTGAAATTGTAAGCTCCATTTAGAGCTAGTATAACCACACACAGGATACCACACACTGCAGTATGTTTGTAATGATGTACGTAACTTCCAAGTACCCTGTTTTTAATCCCTTCTGATAAAGGAAACCTCTATTCTCTACACAGCCACACACGTAGTGAATATTGAAGTTTCATGGCTTTGCAATGCCTAACACAGTGGGGGAAGAGGTGTCCTGTGCATAGCTTTTTTTTTTTTTCCTCTAAAATTAAGATACTTCCAGCAAGTACAGCGCAACAGCAGCATCTCATTTCAAAGTCCAAAGATCTCTTACACCAGTCAACATGAGATAAGAAGGCGAGTTCTGTGTCTGTCTCCAACACTGCAAACACAAGGACTGTGTAGATTTAAAGAACAGTTTTAAGAACACTAAGTATTGTTACTTAGCACAGGCCACCTCTGAGGCAAATTTTACCCCCAACACAACTGCATGAAGCTATTTGATTGCTTACTACAGGAGTGAAGAGCAGCTGCCCGAACATTTCAAACCAACATTGGTAAGATTACATAATGACAGCAGTCACATTTGGTTGAAGTCTTGTAAGGGCTTTCTGCAGCTTTAAGGCATATTTAAAATTAATAAAAAAACAACTTCCAACTATATTCTGCATATTAAACAATGGTTGTACTTGGCTCAAAACACAGATGTTTCAGCACACATTTATAAAGCATTTTTTTTCCATAATATGAACTTTTCTCCATGCACACAAACAATTTTACATGCAATACTCCATGACATACACTCATGAAAGATTCAGGGTAAATTGTGCTTGTTCAAAATACTTTCAGCTTTTTCTTATTTCTCAATATTAGAAATACCACCTATCAGTTACTCAACTGGCAACAAGTCTTGTAAAAAAAAAATTCAAATGCAATTTCCAGTTCTGCAAACACTTACATACAAGGGACTGCTTACATTACCATTTACGTGTCTGTGTATATAAATAACTTTACAAACTCAAGACTTCTGCATCCCTGTAGAAGTTCTACTAGGAAAACTGTGATTATACAGAGCCAGAAAGTTGAACTAAGAACTCAGAATTAAGAAAGCAAGCAAGCCTACTAAAACTATGCAAACTTCATATGCAGATTAAGAGCTTCAGTTAACAGAAACACTACACTAGAGGTGAAACGAAATTACAGCAGCCTAACTTCAGTATTGGGCTGTGTGTGAGAAACTAGCTATGGCCTAAGGGTTAGCTTTCAGATTAAAATAAATAAGATAAACTAGAATTCTAAAAACCTGGACAGCAAAGAAAAAAGCTTATAACAAGATACAGGAGTTCTTCCAAATGGTTCACCAGCGGCCAACCTGTTTGTCCCCCGATTCCAGTGACCTATTCTCAGAGCACTGGCTTCTCCTTGGGGATTTTCGATACTTCACTCACTGTTGCCATGACGACAGCTTCATCTTTATGTACCACTCCACATCACCCAGGCTTTGGTAAATGTAGCTGGTCGCTGTATAGTCGGTTGCAAGGGAAAAAAGAGTTGAAGTTAATAACGTGTACAGGTTATGTAATTGTAATCTTGTAAAAGTACAGAAAAACGTTTACATCCTGCTTGTTAAAAAAAAGGAAAAAAGAAAAAAGCAAGTCTGAATGTCAGACTTAAACATTTTAAGATTAATTTCATGCAGATTCACTCGGAATCTCAAAGCAAAAATATCCATCTCTCCAGAAACAATGGGTCAATAGCAGTGTATGATTTCTCTGGACATGTGGAGTTTTAGACACCATGTAACATGCATAAGTGACACTGATTTGGAACAGGCTGCAAAGATTCAAGTTCACAGGTTAAGTTCAGTTTCTCTGATCCCTTCCAACGCACAAAGAAACAACTAAGCTGAATTCTCACTGCAAAGAAAAGCACTGCGTATGATCAATTAACGCCAGTGTCTGGATCAAGGCCAGGACATTAAGAATCACTGAAGCAGCTTTAGTAATCAACTAACCAGATTCCCCTTGTCCTAACTGTGGTAAGAAGTAATACCATAGAATTCACACTCAGGTAACTTCACAGAAATCCCAGGACCATCAGGGATAAGAACTTGAAGAGAAAGAGAACAAAGCTAAATTCCGTTCAAATTACAACAGTAACAACCATTGTTCCTGTAATTAAAACTAACTACAAAAAGCTGAGCACAAGGCAAAAAAAGGAGGAAGTTTTAACTGCAGCACAGAAGCAAAATCCAAATAATGTACCAAGGAACAGCTGGTTTCCCTGGGGGATTCCTATTCTATTCTACTTAGAAAATGTAACACAATTCCCATGGTAACCTCACAATATAAGGGAGAAAAGTTTATTGCAGCAGCTAACTGAAAACAAAATCCTTTTAAAACTATAGTTTCCTTACAATCTATCACAACTGACATACTCGCGGGAAGATCTTAATGAAACTGCCTCACATTAGCTTTCAACAAGCGCTGGATTTAACTGCAGCTTGGCAGCTCCTTCCCTTCACCCATTCTTTGCTGCAACAAACCACACCACTTTGCTTTACACGTTAAAGCGTCTTCCTTCACACTCCACAGGCCAACACTAAACACAGCTGAGAACAGCTCCACAACTGGAGCAGACAGAATTATCCAGGCCTGCACACAGATCAAGTTAAGTTCATGTTCCAGCTTCACTGACTGACACAAACATGCTGTACTATAAAAGCACAAGTCTCACTTTCAGTAATAAGAGATTTCTTCAGCTTCCAAGACTCACTTAGCCATTCCCTGGTGAATGGGTGTCATTGAAGCTGAAAACGCTGGAGGCCACATCACAATTTCTTCATTTTTTTTTCCATTCTTTTTTGCCTCTAAGCAAAAATTATTACTATTATTCAGCTTCCGTCCTTTGTAAACTAACATTTTTATTGCCGCTATAAGCCACGTAGATGACTACACACCAAGAGACCATCAACAGAACTACCAAATACGGTTAACAGATACAAGCAGCAGATGCAGCAACCCACTAATTGGCTCCTCAGACCTAGGGCTTCCCATCACAACGGAGGTGTCCAACTGGACCAGCACAGGGCCTAGAGCTGCCCCCAGCTCCCCAGACCCGCAGCTAGGCAAGGCCCAAGGTGCCTGCCGAGCAGGCCGAGTCCCACTGGAAGCAGCCGGCGCTGCGCCGCGCTGCCTACGCAGCAGCCAAGCACCATTCAATCCCTTCTCAACTTTAGGGCGTTGAACTTAGCCTGGAAAATCCTGTGCGCTGAGAACTGCAGTGCGTATTAGTGGCACGAGGTGCGCGGGGCGGTGCGGGATCCAGGCTTACCTTTTGGCTCTCAGCTGGCGCAAGTGGTGAAACACATTGATCACGTCCCTTATGCGGCGCGGCGCCTCCTCGATTTTGGAAGCGAGATTGATGCAGGCCATGGCCACAATCTGCAAGGAACCGAGAGGCGCTGCGGTAAGAAACGCGCGCCGCGGCGTGACGCAGCGCGGGGGCCGGGGGGCCGGAGGGCGGGTGCGCTCACCTCGAAGCTGTGCTTGACGAAGGACTTGGAGTAGAAGAAGCGGTGGAAAAGCACCTGCCCGGTCGCCATGGCCACCTGCGCGGGGAGAGCCCGTCAGCGCCGCCGCCGCCATTTTGTGCGCGCCGCCTCCCCGCCCCGCCGCCACAATGGCGGCGCCCGCCCTGCCCGGCCCGGCCTGTTCCCGGCCCTCGCCGCCGCGCACCTGCGGCAGGCGCAGCAGGATGCCGGCCGCCTGGATAAGCTCACAGCCCGTGACGCGCAGCTCGGTCTCGGTGTCGGGGTCGAGGCCGCTGCTCATGGAGGGCGTGAAGCGCAGCGTGTGCTCAGGCAGCAGGCAGTTCTCCAGTGTGATCAGCACACCCGAGTAGAGGCGGTCGCCGATAAGCACCGCGCCGGAGCCCGGCGCCGCCGCGGCGCTGCCCACTGCCGGCGCAGCTCCCAAGGCCGCGGCCCCGCCGGCCTGAGGTCCTGCTGGGCCACCCGCCATGGCCACCACAGCCGCCGCGCTGCCTACGCCCGCCGCCATTTTGTGCCGGTGGAGCCGAGAGCGCCGCGGCCTCGCCCGGCTCCGCGGCCCCGCCTGTGCCCCAGCGCCCGACCCACCCTTCCCCTCTCCCCGCGCCTCCTATTGACGGAAGGTAGGGGACTCCCGCGCGCCCATTGGCTCTGACTCACGCCTGTCCCCGGCGGAGCGGAGCGCCGTGACGCAGGCGGTGGGGATTTGAACGGAGCGGAAGTTCCGACGCGGCCCAACGGCGCCGCCATTGCCGGTTTAACGGCCGCGTCAGAGCCGCGTGTCCTCGACCGGCAGCCCTTCCCCAAGGTCCGGGGCTGCAAAGAGGGCTGAAACTCCGCTGGAGTCTGGGGCCGCTTGTCCCCACCACGGCACAAAGCTGTACCAGGGTGCTGCAAACACCAACATTCACCCCTCACATTTATTTGAACACTCTCGGGGGGAAAAAAAACCCACACACCTTTATTATAAACTCCTTAACAGAAAAAATATGCATAATGTGTATCTCGCTAACATGCAACTTCTACAGGCTTGGCTTGCCACCAACTTTGGATGGAAATTTTTAAGTCCATGGGTTTCAGTCAGAACAGCACGTGGGGCTGGGGGCGGGGGAAAGAAAGAGAGAGCCAGAAACGCGAGCTTCCTGTCTAAGACTTGCCCCCTCTTCCTCCTTGCTAGAGGCAGCTTTGGAGGATTTTGCTCAACAGGCGCAAGTTTCACAGCAGCCTCTGTAGTTCCTGTTTACAACGCGCATCCACGGATTATTTTGCTATCAATAGTTATGCACAATACGTGAAAATATCCCCTCTGGTTCTTTTCCATCTCCAAGAGCAGCGAGGAATCCTTCTTGTCTCCTTCTCTGAGCTAAAGCAGCTAGGGACTTGAATGTCTTTGGCTCATAAATAGCTAAATCAGCAATCATTTTCCTGTTCAGCTCCACCTGAGACTAAAGGCAAAGAGAACTGTTAGTTGAGCACAATAATCTCTGAGGACATTGCTGCAATTGCTGTATCCCTGTGCAAAATTTCACATTTTAGAACATGATCTTTTTTTCTATGTGTTACAATTTTGAAACAGAAAACTGTGAGACGTGACAATCCAGTCATGGATGCCTCACTAGGCCACTACGTCATTGAAGCAAAAGGAAAGAATGGAAAAAAAATCCATTCTGTCAGAGGACTGCCTGCTACCACACGCATATTTTTAATGTTTCTTCAACAAAAGGAAAGGGACCTATTGTTCAATACCTGTGGTAGCAAAAAACGCAAGATCATTTTACAAGAAATTACTTTGACTGAATCTCTTTATGGAATAAATAACAATAGCCTCATTTTTAAAAATATGCAGGAAAGTCTGGAGGAGGAGAAGAGGAAGGGGCAACAGTATTCTCCAGAATTAAAGGAGATTATGCATATTAGGAAGAGAAATGAGTTTAGAGAACACCTGATTTCCTGGACCGAGTGAAACTCCTGCCCTAAGCAGTATCACACTAAACATCACTAAAACTGGAAGTTTTTGGGGTTTTAAGAAATCTGTTTCCCTGACACTGTAGAAGAGCAGTATCAGACATTCTGTCCAAATTGCTTCAAAAAGACTTTTTTTTTTTTTTCCCCCCAAGCCTCACACTTACCTTAATCAGATTGCTTATAAAAGCTGGGTATTTCAAACCATGTTCAAGGGAAGCCGCTTCAATCCTTGTGATCCAGAGCTGAAGGTATAGAAAGTACAATTTTGGATGATGAAATATTTTAAAATAAAGTTTTACTTGGCTTGATATGCTTACACTTAATACATAAAACAATCTTCTCAGTACGACATATGCTTCTCTAAACTTTAGAATATGACTTTTGCCATAGCACAGAGGGGCTATGCTTGCCTCTAAATTCACTACTACTACTATTTTCTACTCGCTGTTTTTAAAAATATGTCGTGAGATCACTCCCATTTTCAAGGAAAAATGGATATATCAGTTCTGCTCTTCTCTCCTTTTGCTGTTTACTTGCTCTTACCGCTCTTAGGAATCTCTTCTTCTCTCTTCTGGCCTTTGTGGACTTCACAAAAGCTCTCCGAACACTTCGTACTGCCAGCTTGTAGCAGCGGTTCTTCCTTCCACGAAAATGCTGAAAAAAATCCCAATATGTTCTGGTTCAGTTATCTTTATGACTGCTAATCTCTTTTTTAATACATACATAAAGTAAATATATTTTTGATATATATTCCTTTGTATTTCTCTGCAGCCTTGTGCAAGAAAAAAAAAAACACAAAATACTTCAAAACCATCAGTTAGGCTTTCAGTTGGCCCCTAACGCAAATACTTTTTTCCCCTTATTTTACAGCATGAGGGCAGCAGCAAAATCACCTTTAACATTTGCTACCAATCCCTAAACTCAGGTATTTATCTGCACTCCTGAACTAACTTCACGACAGGAGGCAGCACAGGCATCACATGGCCAAAATAGTCTTAATTTTCATATTTTTCTTCTCTGTGCTGCAACAAGGGGCATTGCTACCAGCACATCGACCTTCTGCCCGTGAGAAAGCCTAGGAGCTACAGGGGCAAATTCACCTCAAGTCAAGCCCAGTCAAGCCGTAAATAAGTGTCTCTCAGCTTTTAAAATGACCTTGAAAATAATAAATATGTATTTGTTGCTATTCTATCCATTAAAAAAAAAAAAAAAAAAAAAAGGCAAGGGAAGTTGCCAG
>JAVCKT010022546.1:0-10438 GCA_032273925.1 Rhynchotus rufescens
TAACAACTTAGGTTGCACAAAAAAAAAAAAGTTTAAATAATAAGTTTCCTTTAGCACTGCTGTGTAAAAAAACCTTTCAATTCAGAACTGACGGTTTAGGTGAGAAATGCCTATGGAATGCAACATATTGAAATTCCTCACAGAAATTATAATAAAGGAATGTTGTGATAACTAATGACTTACTTGACCACACATTCATACCCAGGTCTTTATGGAAATCTTGGACTTACTGGTTCTTTTCAATAGTATATTTAATGAAAAGTGATTGTTATAATGGAAAAAGCAGCAAAGCTGTCTTGGTTTTTTCCATCACTGAGTAAAGGTAGATGTAAAGGGACTGGATGCATTAATTCTGGAATGCTGCCTGACTTTGCACTGGCGGGAACGCACTCTGCCTTTGCTGAGCAGCCAGCCGCTCTCCGAGGCTTTCCCGCCTCTCTCCAAACAGGGGAGAGATCTGGGCCCTCCTGCGGAGCAGTGGCATCAGGTCACCTCTGCCCTCGTAGTTAGTTGATCTGAGTTGGATCAGCCGGTAGATCTGGCAGAAAATTATTCTAAGTCGTTTTCTTTGCAGGTTTGATTTCTTATGGGCTGTCTCCCAAGGCTACCTACCAAGCTGGATGCCAGTATCAGTGCAGAGAAGAAAAAAAGGCTCTGAAGATGAGTGGAGAGGAGATTAAGATATTTATTTTAGCGGCAGGTAGTTCTCATGGTTTTGGTTGTGACACCAAACGTCATGCTGCAGTTTGGTTAGTTAGTCATTCTTAAGCATATAGTGTGTTTTTACTGTGTATATTCATACTGAACTTTGTTAAATATCTATGTATATATGTTTGCTTCTACCTAAGAAAAATGGCAAGTTCTAAAGAATGGGTAAGCAAACCTTTTGTTCTGTGGAGTCTGAAACTATAATAATTGCTTGGCTAGAAATGACTGACTTGCCACCAAACTAGTTCTGTTTGACACATCTTTCTAATATCCTGACATTTCAGTCACATACAGTCAGTTCAGAAACTCCTTTAAAAAGTCAAAAGCAAAAAAGAAGAAAGAGCTTAAAACTCACTTAAAAACAAAAACCTAATTGTGGATTTTTTTTAAAAAAAAAAAAGATGAGTTTCCGGTAAATGTGGTGTACCTTGTACCTGAGCATTTTGAGTCTTAAAACCAAGTCTCAGTAGTGAGAGATTTCCATAAAATAGTAAAATTATGGAAGAATAACAGTAGTGAGGTAACTTTTCTTAAATATAAAATTTAAATAGCAAAACTAGTGTTAGCATTTCTTTAACGAGGGCATTTAGCATACACACAGCTTTTTTTCAATGCAACATCCAAATCCTGCATTTTCTGAATACATATATATATATATAGTTTTTTGTTTGTTTGCTTTTTAATTATAAGATCCTTGCTCTTGTTATTTTCTTTTTGAGCATAGTAGGAAATTCTGATCTATGCTACAGCACTATCTGAACAAATTCTGTGCAAATAAAGCACGAGCTGCAGGTAGAGTAAAACAACTCACTGCATCTGTAGCCTGTGCCAACAACTTGTTAAAACTGCTTCTTTCTCTCAAGTTTCCATTTGCCCAAAGTTGCTTTAATAGTGGTTATTAAAGAAGTGGAGAGGGAGTGAAAAATGGTGATGCAAGTTATGTAGAAGCTGTTGAAATCTCTCATCTCTCTCCATTTATCTCTCTCCTTTCCTCTCCCTACTTCCAGGCAGTCGGGTGACACTGTTATTTTGTCCTTCTTGTGCTTTGACTGTTTCCTAGTGCCACAAGTCCTGCTAGGGGATGTGGTTTCTTGTGGGGCTGGTTTGTGTTTGTCACTTGTTGCTATCAAGGATTTTTTTTCACCCCCCCCCCCCGACAAGTCTCACCATGTTTTACCTTTCTAATTGGTAGCACTTTGTGTTTTTTGTTTTTTTTTGTAATCTATGTTGACTTGAGTGAGGTAGGGTTTTAGATGGTTTTTTTTTTTTTTTTTTGCTTTTCAAACCAGAAGTTTTAAAATAAATATGTTCAATGACTCTGTTGTGGATCACTTTTAATTTTGTATGGAAAAATAAGAAATCCTGATGTCTGCTGTGACTGGAGGCAGCAGATGGAGGAGCACAGTATTGCAATAGTAAAAGGCAGAGAAATGCCTTTCATGTAGGCAGGCACTGTTTAAAGGATGAACTCCTTTGCTGGTGGTGATCTCTAGGTTTAATCCAGGGAGATAAATTTAATCTGGCAGGTATGTTTACAGAGATGAGGTTTTAGCCCTTAATGGTTATTATCCTGAAAACTCACGGGAGGAAAGCAAGGTGTCTAAGCAGCAGTGCAGGTACAAGCTATCATCTGAGCCTGCAGCGTTAGGAAGTGAAATTTCCTGTTACACATGTTCTTGGGATTTCCAGAATCATGTCAAAGGAAAGGTTGTATTAAATGGGGCTATGGCATTGATACTGATGTTGGAGAAATATAGAGGATGTGTGTATATTCTGGATGAATGTATGTAGATGTATTATGGATTTATATTCTGCATATGGATGCTCTTATGATTATCTTAGAATATCATGGATATTCTAAGAATATGTATGGATATGCTTAATAACGAAACCAGAACTGTAAGGCTATAGGAAATAACCATGTGTATTAGAGTAGCACAGAAGATCCTAGTGCTAAGTTCAAGTTTCATGAGTAAGCTGCTAAATAAAAGCTCTGCCTCACTCAGGCTTAGTGCATATACTGTTCTTTAAATGCATATGTTGTAAGGAATTAATAGGAGAGAAACTGGGGTAAAAACATGAGCTTTTTGTTTAAGACTATGCTTCAAACAAAAATGCCTGCTATTTAAACAAATGCCTGCAACTATTTTCCAGGCTTTCAGCCTTGTGCTGGAGATAGTACTAGGAATGTAGTCCTCATCCTGCCTGAATACAGGAGAGCACTCTTGCATCCCAAGATTTGATATGCTCTCTCCGTTTTCTTTCCCACTCACTGCCCTGAAATGTGTCCCTACAGGGTAACACTCAATGCCTTCAAAATAAGGACCTTCTATTCTCCCTTCTCTGCCTTTCCATAACAGTTTGATTTCTCTCCTTTTCCTTACTCTTGTTTTTAATTTGTACCAGTGCCCTGCACTCCATCAATTCTCTTTCTTTGAATATGAAAATTTATAACTTTTGGGGAGTCAATAAAATGTTAATGCAAACTGGCAGAGGAAGGCAATGGAGCAGAGAAAGCAAGTCTGGTCCAAATATCTGTTCTGCTGCTTTATTCAAGCTGCTGCAGCTGGTGTCACCTTTTGTGCTCAGTAGCTCATAGTGTTCATACTCAGTGGTTCCAGAGAGGAGGGAATCTGAAGTGAGGGAAAGGAAGAAAAAAGTAGGAAAGGGAATGATGTGGGAAAAGGAGACTGAGAGCACTTGGATGGAGTTTTACTGGAGTTCCGCTCCTTGCCTAGCCCCATTCTGCACGCTCCCTGGCCAGGAGCAGCTGCTACCTGGGAACAATAGTAGTTCTGTAGATGTTGCTGATTTTGTTTTATTTAGGGAGGACCACAGAATTGGAAAGTATCATCTGGCTCAGCAGACCAAGTTCCATCATAGTCTTGGGTAACTTGTGTGATAATTTTGGTATTACAATGTGCATGGAACATCTTATCTGCAGAGTGTTACTCCATAAAATGCTAGCAGTATGTTACAAGGTTTGTAATATAAGACGCCAGCTATAAATGTAATAATAGAAAGAGGAGAAAAGATTAATGCTGTTAGACTTGACAAGAGTGTGTTGGATTTTCTGTAATCTTTTGAGGAACACACTGTGCTGTACGCTGCAGAGGAGAGCCAGAAGTGGGCAGGAGGAGAGTCAGTGCCTTGCAATGGGATATGAATCTTACACACGTGCGCACACACACCATAACCCCAGATCTACAAGTGAGTTTAGTCATGAGCATGTGAGTAAGACCAAGCAGCCAGGGCTACATGGTTATCGGCAGGAGCACCAGTGCTTTACACCTACGTCCTGCTTCTCGCTTCTGCTAATTTCTGTTGTAGCTTCAGTTATAAATTCTGTTATAACTTTTCTCGTAACTGTTCTCAATCTTTGCTTAGCCCAGCAAGCAAGCCAAGCTTTTCTCGCAAAATAATCCAGACACATTTGCAGCTTCCTAATTATTCTACTTCTATTTTCTGCATCCGCTCCAATTTAAGTTCCTGTTCTTGAGCATATATGTGCAGTTTTAGTTATCTGGTATTTCATTTGTGGTCTTAATGCTTCCCTGTTTTTACTAAAAATGCCTCTTCAATGCATTTCAGATCTACATGATCTATTTTTGCAACTGTGAAGCTACTGTTTCAGTTCTCCTTCTGTCAGCCAGCACATCCAGACCTTTCTTCTTCCTTCACCTCCGCTTCATAGGAGGAGATTCTGTTGTCAATCCCTTCCAGCCTTGTATGTTTTCCAGCATGAGGATCCTCTTCAAAGCGGGCAGCGTTTCTGACTCTGCTCCTTAGTTTTTGAAACATATCTTGTGCTTTTCTCTGCTGATGGACCTGTGAGACAATTGGAAGGAGATTCCTGATAGAGAGCACTAATCATCCCTTTTTTGGCCAGTAACTTATTTACTGAGTTCTGCCTTTATTCCTGTGGACATCTGGCAAATGTGTAAAGGCACACATGGCAATTCCAAAATGGCAATTCCACCTATATAACAAGACTCTCTAAAAGGCCCTCACATTGCTCAGGTCTAGCACCTTAGTCCTTTTTTAAGAAATCAGTGATTAATGTGACAAAACCAATTAATGTGACAAAATGTGACCATTACTGTGACAAAACCAATTTGTAAAGTAGCTCTGCTGTAATTTATCCTGCCTTCCATATGACTTGATGTCTTTGACTGTATTCTTCAAAGTCTATTCAAGATGATATTTAAGTCAGATTAACATGAATATAGATGGTTATAATTCATAAAATACAGAAAATGTGTTTATTTCCATCAAAGAGTGCCGTTACTTTACAGATTGAAGTGGTAGATAGTACACTTACATTTACATCTTTTTGCACTATTAGTCCCTCCTCCACAGAGGGGTCTGTTCAAACCTAAATTACTTTATGATTCTGGGCTACTTCCTTCAGTGATCCAGCATAAATAATGTCTGGATTGCCGCCTTCTTTTTAGTCGCATTAAACATCTTAGGAATGTAAGATCTGTTTATCTATATGGCTAAATAGCAATAACCTTGTTAGGGATGTTGTTAAACTCCTCATTCTCTTAGATTTTTAAATGATTCAGAAATACCTCTGGTTTTGCTGTTGGGGGGGAAAAAAGGGATTTTCATAGGATTTTCCTATACTTTTGCTTTCCTAATTTAATTCCTCTTTCTAGGTATGTTCTATGTGTTTTTTCCTTTGATATCTTATCCTGCACTTGCCAGCAGGAGAGCACAATGTAAATCACTTGACTCTGAGGAAATAGTCAGAAGACGTGTGAAGCAACGAGACGGGGCCGTGCTGGCCCTTGCGCAGCCTCACGCTGGAGACAGAGCCTGGCTCCGAAAGGGCCCTGGGAGGCTCCCAAAAGGGCCCTGGAGGCTGTTGGAGGGCAGTGACAGCAGGGAGTGCGAGGAGACCGAGCCGCGCGCTGGGGAACGGCCCTTGCGGGAGCTCCCGCGGGAGGGAGGCCCAGGGAGCCGCTCCGTTCCCCGCGGCAGGCGCTTCCTCGGCGCTGCCCAGCTAGGCCGGGCATGTTTGCTTCCCGGCTGCCGAGCAAGGTGCACATCCCAGCCCTGCGCTCCCGGCTACCTGCCGGAAACGGGAACCGGAACCGCTGGGAAACCTTGTCCCTTGGGAGGATGAAACCTGGCCCCGCGCCAGTTGTTACCTTTTGCAAGACTGGCTGTTTTTGGTTTCGGTCACATTGACTGACGAGGAATGTCGGGAATTCTGCTGAACGTGTTTGAAATGGAATAGAAAACAAAAGGTCTTTCATGCCAACCTGAAAGAATAGACTCTTGCCTGAATTTAACTTGTTCTGCTAGTGCTGGCTGAGGAGCTCTTAGACTCTCTGTAGCATTTGGGCCCTTGTTTCTGCTCCGTTGTGTAAAGAAGCTGCTGGAAAAGGAGTCTGTGTTCTGTTATTTTATCTGGATTTGATACTATTTTTGAAATACCTGTAACAGTATAATTAATCTGTACCAGCAGAAAGGATTTCTTGCAAGTGCAACTAATATGCTATCAGCTTTGTCATCTGTAAGGCAAGGTAATTCTTCATGTTTTTTTCTTAGTGGGTTCCCTTATGCTGTGTTCTGTTTTATGTAGAGCTGGAAATCAGTGACTTGTGATTTAACCTTTGATCTCTGTCCCCAGAGATCATTTGAATGGAACGGTTAAGAGTTACTACTGTCGTCAACAGGGACTCTAGAAACAAAATATGAGATTAAAATTTGTGTTAATAAGGTCACATTATGACTCTTTGTACCTGTTATCTTTCTCTTCGGACAGGAATAGCCAGTTCTCCTTTCTTCTTTTAAACCCATTTTCTGAAGCTGTGTTACAACATTGCCAATAATGTCTTAGAATCAAGTCCGACAGAAGCGAGTGCCCGTTGCAGAATGCTGCACTCAAACAGATGATTTGCTCTTTGGCTACCGCACAGTTACAGTGGATATGAACCCAACGTAGAAGGGATCAAAGATTGGTGTCCCCTTGCCGACTGTCAATGCCTGCAGCAAGTTTACTTCCCTGACACAGCCCTCCAAGCTCCAGTGATTTGTGACTCGGGGTTTCCTAAACCTAAATCCACCTTTTGACATAAATGCTCTTGAGAGATTTGACCTCTGTGAGTTTGTGTAGGTGCTTTTTAAATCTGAAATGATAGCAAAATCTGTGAAATAATAGTATTTGATGTTGCAGAATTCCAAAGCTTAAGGACATACCTGTTGTGTGAATGGCTGCCACGTGTGTCTTTGACTCAGGGCTAATTTGTATGGATGTTGCTCATTTCTTGTGTTGACTAATTGCAAACGGTTGCTCCCCGTAACTTTCTTCCTGTCACACATGAGTACATTGATGATTTTCTCAGCTGTTTCTTTTCCTGAGTGAAAAGTCCTGATCTGTTTAACCATTTCTCGTGGGCAAGGACATGCTGCTTTAAGCATTCTAGTTGTGTCCTTCTCTATGCCTCTTCCAGGTTTTGTTATATCCTGTCTGAGATGGGAAGGAGCCGGAACTGTGTGCCATATTCAAGACAGATATATACAGTAATGTGGTGCATCCTTAGGCTTTTTATTAAAATATTCTTAGCACTTGTGGCTTTTTTTTTCTTTTTTTGCTGCTTCCCTTAATTTTTTATTATGCTAAAATCTTCTTTCGAAGTGAGTAGGTCTTTTGCAATCTGTCATCGCCTGTGGGCTGTTTGAGTTCTGAGCTTTTTAATCTTAGGTGCTTTACTTCACCTCTGTTTATACCAGATTTCTTCTAGTAGCTTAATGTCTACTTGCACAGCTGCAGACAAAACTCATAACTTGTACATATTATTTATTTTTATTGCTCAAAATAACTTAAATTGTGAGCTTTCTCATATTTACAAAGACTTCGATAGTATTTTCAAAACACTTAAAATACACAACTATTTGCAAAGTAAGGATTGTATGTGAAAATATCAGAACTAGACGTTTTGATTTTCTTTGCATTGCCATAATTGACCAACTCTTTTACAGTTTTATTGCTAGAGAAGATGGAACATGATGACATTTGCAATAAGACTTTGAAGATAACAGACTTTGGGCTGGCTAGAGAATGGCACCGAACAACCAAGATGAGCGCGGCAGGAACTTATGCGTGGATGGCTCCAGAAGTTATCAAGTCCTCCCTGTTTTCTAAAGGAAGTGATATCTGGAGGTAAGAAGTTTGTCGACTGAAGACTGTGTTCAATAGAATTATGTTGCTGTTTTTGCCTGAATTTTTATTTGAAATACTTCGATATTTTCTTAAAACCACATGCTTCAGCATATGGCAATTTCAGCAGTTCCAAAAAGCATACTGATTTCCTAACAAGTGCTTCATTTGATTTAGTTTTAGTTAGCCCTGACTTATAAATTTGGAGAAGGAGAGGGAAAATAGCAGAAAAAATGTGTTTTGAAAAGAAAGTAAGATCTCGTTAAGAGAAGCCTTTAAAGTATCTACCAGTTAAGATAACCAAGTGTTTTACCTGGTTGTATCTTAATATAAAAGACCATATGCATTCAAGACATAACATATGATCCGTCTTATAGTATATTTGCTTTATATTAGGTCTCTGCAAAGTCTCCTTGTGCCTAGAGAAATATGAGCAGTCAGATATTTACAGTTATTAGTACAATTACTTGGTGTTTACCAAAACAAAAAAAGTAAGTGGCAAAGCAGAACTTCTGCACTTATTAAATTAGTGGTGTTTTTGTAGGGATGTGATCATATATAAAAGGGAGCAACAGATCAAAACTTTTGTATTTAGAGATTGTGCTTGCAGTAGCTGGAATGAGGAGAAGTTTTGTTCAGCACGTAATTGTTTTAACTTGCTCTCTAATTTGGAAGGTGGGGAACTTGTTATGTTAAGCTTGTGAACTTTTTATTAAAGACCTTCTGGTATGTCAGATGGACAATATTGCTTTTTAATCCCGATGCCATATCTGAGTAGTACTGCATAGCATACATGTATCTAAAGTCATTTTGACTTTATTTTCAATTTAATTCCATTTTCTGAATGGGGAAAGGCAGTGATTGCACAACAGGCATTCCAAGCTGTTGTGCCTCACCCTGATAAGTCTTCATTTCCTTACTTTCTGAAATGTTTCCTCTCCAGGAGATACAAAATAGCTCTTCAGGGAAGGAGGAGGAGGATCATAATCTGTTTCCTTGTGTTATGCATGTTCTCTGTGGTAGAGTTCTTAAATAGGGTCCCATTTTATTTAGATGCCTGCTAGCCTAGTAATGCTTTTGATAGTCTCTGGGTGATTCTATTCATGTGCCACTGTTTTGCAGCACCCCTTCTATGTGTCTTGTGCCTGGAACTGATTTCTCAGCATGTTGTTTACATAGGTTTAAGTTGATGTTCAGAAAAGTCATTGGATTCTCCCTTCCTTTTTGCTCCCTTCTCCCTTCCTTTTGCTCCCTGCTCCCTTCCTTTCCATTTTTTTCCCCGCTTTTTTTGTGGGGTGGAGGTTGGGTGTAGGCGTCTCCCTAATCAGCTGTATTCCGTGCTTAATTACAGGTCCTGTCCAGTCTTGTTGCTGTGATTTTTAGGTATCTGAGGGGGTATGCTTTGGTGCAATTGTTTTATATTCTACTGCAACATTAGTTTACATTTTTGGAAACTACAGTATTTCTCTTCTTCGCCCTCTCTCCTGCACGCCTCTCTTGTAAAAATGTAAGTATTTAGTTCAATGATGGAGCTCTGTCAGGAGAAGTTTTTAAGTAGAAAGGCTGTGTTGTACAGTAAAGTTTAGTCCTTGGCTTCTAAAGATTTTCTGCTTACTGCATCTTAATCTGTTCTGTTGCTTATCTTTGCTCTTTCTTTGAGAGAGGAAAAAAAAAGCAGATAAAAGTATGTGAATCTAATAATAACCAATAATATGGAACTGCTTTTTATCTCAGAAAAAAATCTGTTTGCAATATTGAGTAAATGCTTTCATAGGTCCGAAATCTGCTCTGTTTGAGGAGAGATGTGAGGTGAAGCTGCACGCGGGGAGCGCTGAGTCTTCACAAGAAGACCTCTTATTGCAAAACCAAAAGGCCGGCCAGCAGCTGAGGCTGCTCTGGTTTAATCACTCCCACAAGTAGTGTTGGGAACTCGCCAGTGCTGGGACACCTCCTGGGAGCGCTTTAGTAGATATCCTTGCAGGCCACGTTTTCCCACGTGCCCTCCTGTGTAGTCATACTGGTGCTCCCTAGGCCAGCACTTGCTTCCCAAGCAAGGCCTATAGGCATTCGGTTGTCCTTCGGAATATACCTCCATACTCCCAAACCAGATCTCTGCTCTTCCACCCCTCGCCTTCCCTCATTCCTCACACGCTTTCTGTGATGCTTCAGTCTTGCTGTGGTGCATAAAGGCAGGAGGCACAAGTATGGCCACAGATTTCCGGGCGCTGCTGGTGTTTCAGCCGTGGCGCTTGAGGAGGCCCTGCCTCCTTCCTACAGGCGCTTGGCAAGGCCCAGGAGCACTTGATGTACAGGAGCAGGAGCAGCTGCTTGTGCCTGGGACATTTTCATTCTGAAGTGATTCGGGTAGCAGTGCTTGGGAACCTTGGGATTTAGGAGCTGGATTGTTCAGTAATATAAACTTGGAGGACCTGAATTACCTTCAGTTGGGTCAGGTTTTAAAATGTGCAAAAGCTGCAGGCTGCTACCGGAATAAGAAATAGTAAGGGTTAAATTACATTTCATGATAAGATAATACATTTTAATAATGAAAATATTTAC
>JAVCKT010022547.1:0-15576 GCA_032273925.1 Rhynchotus rufescens
ACTGCTCAAAAGGAAGGAGTTAGGCGCAAGAAATCTGTGCTACTTAGTGAATGTTACTGTTAAAAACCTTAAGCAGGAAAGCATGTCACTGGGAATCTCTTGCCTTCTGATGCAAGTCAATTAACCTGGCCCTAATTAGAGCAAAAATTCAAAAGCAGCATGAATACTCAAATATTTTCTTTTACAGAAAATAAAAAAACCCACAACATTAAGAAAAAGCAGCGGAATGATCAATTGCATACACTTCAAAAGGTTTTGAAGGTATTATGTTCTTTAAGGTCTACCCCATTAATTATCTCTGACTTTTTGTTGTATTTTAGATAAATGAATATTGCTCCTTTCCAATAGAACAGGGAGGTCTATAAAGTGACAAGACTGTGATTTGAACATCTTGAATGAGTGAACTTGTACTGCATCAATAAGGTCATGATATAGGTCACTAGCAACATCATTTTCACTAGGCTGGCAATAAGATCTCAGATTTGACATATGACTTCACTGTCACAAGACGTTAATTATCCCCACAGAGGTAATATGCAGGCAAACACAGAAGTGCAAGTTCTCCCATGATTTATTAGAAACTATATAATTTACAAGAATAAACACAGAACTCATTAATTTCAAATAATGCAATTTAGCTACACTGAATTAAACCTGTTCCTTAGCTCCACCACAGAACAGAAAGGCAGCAGGTATAATAAAAACCTAAAAAAAAAAAAAAAGGATTAAAATACTGAGTCAGGCCAGGGACTATTGCCTTTTTTATTTAACACAGGCATTGTCTATTACAAGCAATTTTCTGAAGGCTATTGCTCTTGCATAATATGCCGTATGAACAGGCAGAGGGTGGGGTCCCAACAGCCCAATTCTTTTAATTCACTGAAGTGGAAACAGTCAAGAACAAATGGAAAGCAGAGATCAATTGCTCCCACTGGCGATGTCACCAATTATGAATTTTGTGGAATTAAAATGAATTTACCATCTTGGCTGTGTTATTATGGTTACATTGTGTAACATTATGAAAGGCACATTCATCTCATATATAAGATTAGCTGAAATAAATGTATGATTTTTTGCTCTTTGAAATACTGCATGCAGGAATGATGCTCGTTCTGTTCTAGCACGATGTCTCAGGCTCAGTTTTTAACTAGACGCAAAGCAGCTGCCAACAGTATCGGGAAGCAAGTGCCGCAAAAGGAAAACAAAACAGAGCAAAAAGGTAAAATTCATTCAGCCCCACAGCAGCAACATCTGGCACAATCTCCAGCAGCCATCAAGAAATCTAACGGCTTCATTCTCCCACAGTAGCCTACTTGCAAAGTTTAATTTCTTTTGCCCTTAGAGAGGTTCTTGCAGCACAGCGATAGAAGGTAAAGAAATTCAGTCTAAAAGGAGATTTTGCATCTCGGTGATCTTAATATCAGTAAGTAGCACCACTCTGACCAGAATAACTGTCCAAACAGGAAAAGCAAACGTTTTGTTATTCTTTATCCAGCAAGGTTCCTAGCCTGGTGTTCCACAGCAACCCAGACTGAGCGGCTGTGGCTGAGGACAGGACACGCAGGCTCTGGCACAGAGCAGGGCTCTGTACGCTGGAGGTGGGGAGGAACCTTCAAAACGTGCTAAGCAAAATCCACAGCTTTTATATAAGGTCAAGATCACTGTGTCTTTAGGGTGCATATAAATGAAAATGCTTCTCGTGGATGAAACAATATCCCAAAATTGCCAGGTTTGGAATGGGACATGGAATGAGGGGAAAGCTTTAACAAGATTTGGGAATTTTGCAAGCTAACATGGATGAAATATGCCTGGCACACATTACACTCACAAAGCTACAGAACTGCAAGGTGAATACACACAGGGATGCACAAAAGGAGGAGGTAAAACTCCAAGTAACTGAAGTTCCAAATAGAGCTAAAACTCATAACAACACGGGTAGGGAGGAGGAAATTTCAGCAAATGAACAAGAGAAGAAACTGTTACAAGGCGGAAAGAGGTTGAAGGGAGGCAAAAATAATGCAGACAGAACCTTAATAATCAGGACAGCACTGGACAAATGAAGATTCTGCACTATCTGAAGTACAGAAAAAAAGCATATTGGGTTTTGCTAGGCAAGTGGCATTTCTGCAGGATGTCAAGACAGCAGTGATCCACCTTCAGGAGAAGTGGCTGTGCTTCCATTGCCAAGCTACAAGAGTTCAGTAACAAATGATTCCAGGAAATTTGCTGATGGGAACCAACCACCATCAAAACCCTTTTCCACAATGTCATTTCATTCTAGCCAGCAATGCAAAGGTAGTGGTGCTCAGACACAGTTAGCTGGTAGTTTAATACTAATACCTAGTGAGTCATGAAAAGTTTGAGCTTGGATCAGATTTGTCCCAGATCTGCATTTTTGTTGAGCTCTTCCACTCTGCAATTTAATGACAGATGTTTCCTGCAAACAGGCTTTCCTGCAAGGCTCTCAGATTCTCTCTTCAATTTTTATTCCTTTTATTTTGCCATAAGAACACAGAATCCAACTCCATCGAGCTAAGCACAGGCTGAGACAATGTTCTAGCCAAGAGCCAAAATTTAACTACAGCAATTAGACAGGGAGTGGAAAGAAAAAGGTGATGAAATATATGCTAAGTGATGAAACAACTTGTATAGGGCCCAGATCAAAAGAATCAGGGGAAAAAGTTTACCGCCTACAATCCATGTATCATTTTCACCTTCTACTAGTCCAAAAATAAATAAATCAGGACCATCTCTGCAGAAATACAGAACTACCAGAAATTATGCAAGCTCTTCCTGATCTAATACCGCAACTGGTTGAGCCAGTCATACCTAAAAAAAAGGCAAAACAAAAATCCTTTACAGAACTGAGAATTGTCCATGCAGCAGAACTACGACCTGCCCTCTTCTGGACAGGCCTGGAACCACACGGGTACCTCTGATCTCACAGGCCTGATCTCACGTCAACGCACACAGAAAACACCAACGCTAACTGCTTTCAACACCTGCAAATTCTTTGGGGGGCCCAACACAGGCTTCCCTGAGTAACAACCACAATGACACATCTTCCTGCACGAAGCCCAACGCCTGCACTCCCTCATCTGCCTGACACACTCGCCATGTCAGGCGATCACCACAGTTCCTCCTGATACTCAGCAGTGGTTTCCGAGTTGGGAACCCCAAAGCATGGAGAATCTAGGAGTCAAGGGCCCCCTGAAGGTTGAACTAGCAACAGTTTCCCCCAAAGAAACACACAGGTGCTGCCACTTGTAGCAGAACGGGGAGGCACACACAAGAGTTTGGGAAGCCCCGACACGATCACAAGGAGACTTGTGTGTTTCACCAGCAGCGCTCGTGGAACGAGCACGGAGAGGGAGCACAGGGTACTCCACAGCACCCTGCAGCAAGGCCGCGCTGGGCAGGGCGCTGAGTGAGGCCCTCCTCAAGGCGCCCAGGGCCCTGGCCCCGCTCGCCATGGCCTTAGGGAAGCCCTGACACACGCGGACACGGGGAGGACACCCGTTAGCTCGGCCATCTGCCAGGGAGCCTGACTGATATAAGGCACCCACAGGGGCAGTCGAGATGGCTGCAGCCTCAGCACTGACATGTGAAGGTCAGGGGGAGGTGGAGGCTCTACACGATGGCAGGTTTCAAAAATAAATAACTCCTCCTCACCTACAGCTCTGAAATGACCTACACATCGTTTGTCAAGTAATTTCTGTGTAGACGGGGGCTCCTGTGTCCTCCAGGCAGCGCGCACCTCGCCCACGTAACTCGCCTCTCACACGCGGCCACCGGCTTCACGGCAGCCCCACACGGTGTCTGTGACCACAAGGGCAGCTCTCCCTTTGCTACGCTCAGAAAAATATTAAGCAGCTCCCATCAATTAAGAAGCTTTCTGAAACACGAATATCCTATTAGGCCATATTAGTACCATTTAGTTCACCAGATGTATGGAGTGGAGGAGCCATTGCATTCCGCTAGTTAGTAAACATACCTAAAGATGTATTTTTTACTGTGGGGTAAGAGGGTGAGGACGGGTAAATTACACAAACAAACCTATAATATACATTTTCTGCTTAGAAAACCTAGTTTGAGAGTCAGTATTTCTAGAAATGTAAGTACTGAAACTGCACTTTAGTTGTCAGTAAATTCATTATCACATTAACTAGGTCTAAATTATTAAACCTTAATGATGTAGGTTCTCAAAATGCGTTGGGCTTTATTTTCCCACACAGAATCAATGTTAAACATTAGCAGTATAAATTAAGTAATACTTTACCATGGCATGCTGCTGCTTTGAATTGAGTTACCCTAGGAAGATGTATATTCATGGCTACAGGCTCTCTTTGGCCTCCTAGCGAGGATGATATAGTTTATTGTAACAAATGAGCAGTCGACCTGTAATGACTTAAATGATGTATACATTTTTGCTAGGGAAAATGTACCAGTGAGGACCTTTCTGCTTAAGGGAATGAGAAGAAAACAGGAGCTTGTACTATAAACATAATTTCCATGAAAGCCTGGGGGAGCATCTCCCTTTACACAGTTTAGAAGCATGGCGCATATCACAAAACATTTTAGGATGGCTAAATTAATAGAACATAGACTCAGGCAAACCCGAGAAGGATAATTTTTAAAAAACAGTACTTTGGCTTTAATCCTTGTGCTGCTGCTTCTTTTAATCTGAGCTGTACAAAAGACAAGTTAGGAGCCTATCCAGTAATTATCTAGATGCAACGTAGGGAACCTTAAAAGGCAGAAATTATTTCTATTGCAAAGGCATCATAACTTTTGTCATAGAATATTGCTAAGCTCTAATTTTTTTTTTCCTCCTATTTCTTTTGCTCACCTGGAGGGCTTTAACATTGTGAATTAGTTTATCTGACAGTTTAAAGCGTATTGCCAATCCACAGTTTGCAATGATATTTGAATTAGAGAAATGAAGGTAAATGAACATTTTATATTGCTTTTCTAGGCTGCTTAAAATCAGACAGAATATCCATGGATACTATCTTGTGAAAACCATCATCAGCTCTCACCAACACAACTTAATGGGTTAAGAAGAAATGTCAGAGAGTAAAAAGCACATTTGCTGCAGATCTCAACTCAAGTGCCATACCTGAAGACTCTCACCCCTCACTGGGAGGTGCAAAATTAACACCGAGTCTGTTGGATACAGAATCGGAGACTAGAAGGTTGCCAAAAGCTAAGCTAGAAATCAAGAGGTGAGAGACTGCAGCGTCAGTGCAACAGAGCACCACTTTCTCTTCCACTGCTTGAAGTGCAAGGTAAAGAAAGATTTCCTCAAGTCCTGAGGAAGAATAAAAGGCTCAGGTTCCTGAAGACAGATGCAAAAGTGTTTTGCCTGGCCGAGGAGGTAGAGAAGGAAAGAAAGAAAGAGACATTCTTAGTAATGTTAGTCCCACAAACACCACATGGAAATCCAGGTCTACAGAGAGAGTCGCACACCTCTGAAAACACCCAACTTACCCTCACTCTGTGTTAATAACTATGAGGTGACTTGCCCCTCAAAAAATCTTGCTAATTTACATCTTTTGGCACTGAAAAAGTACCTTATGTCCTCTTCCTTGTCAGGCTGACAAATGAATTAGTTTATAGGCGCAGTTATGTTTTCCCTCCATTCAAGGATGGTGTCAGTAGGAGCAGCTAGCCCCGTACTTGTGAGAGCTCCCGTCTCTGGAGAGAAGGGATCGCAGTCCTGCTTTACAACACCACTCACTTCCATCTGAAAAGGACCTCTGTGTGCAAGACACCAGTCCAAGCTATGCTGAAGTGGGTAAATGGAAAAGATGCAGTCCTAGCTTGGCTGTGACAACATACTGGAGCACCTTAAACATGCACAGATTAGTTGCAGTTTGCATGGTAAAAGGCTGAACGGGAGAACATAAAAACCCAAGAAGGTTCAAGAAGGCAGTGGGAAGATGAACTTGTGTTTTCAGTTACCATCTAAAACGTTTATACCTCCTCAGCAAAGAAAAATTGCATTCTCATATGCTGAAATTTGTACCGAAAAGTCAGTATTTTACAGATGTGACCAAACACCTTCAGTCATTTCACATCTATTTTCTCCCTTTTCCTATTTGTTGCCAAACCTACAAATGCAAATGATATTTAGAAACAGAAATGTGAGAACTGTCCTTTATATTATTCATAAAGTTTAGGCAGTTGATAACACAGAAAAAACAAACTGTCACACTACTGAGTTTCAGTCTGAGTTTCAGCTGTTTTCTCAACATGCAAAACTTGGTATTTACCTCTTGCTGAGTAACAGGTTCATTTTGACTGGAGATGTGTTTCCACACATCTTACATATCTAAACAGTTCCTAGAAAGCTGACAGTGAAACACAGACTAGTTTCAACAGCCTTCTTGTGCCTGCAATAAACAGTAACACCCATGGGATTCACAACCAGTTCCCAATACCCCATATTTACCAGTCTCTTGAAAAAAAATGATTAAGTGAGGGTGCTGGTCTATGAAGAAGGAACAGGAGTATCAGCTCTCCGAACTAAAGTGTTTTTGAACCACTGTGTGGTACCGTATCATGAACTTGAAGCACTGTGGTGCACATCCAGCATGCTCAACAGTGCTTTCATGATCCTGTTTCTCTCTGCACCTCTGCTATAGCATGCCCTAACAATTACCATGCAATAGTTATAGCTTGAGCTGAGTGTTTCCCAACTCAGAAAACATCATCAGGAACAATTCTAGTATTCAAATGCCATCTTCAGTAATATTTGTCCTAAAAACGCAGGCTTAACATATTTACTTCTACATTAAAATGCTTATTCAAGAAAATAATTACATGCTCCTTTAAGAGCCTTACACCAACAACTAACTTATGTCATACCAACAACATACCATTTGAGCTAAAGAAACTACCACTGTTGTAATTGTGGTCAGTAAGACATAAAATAAAACTGAACCTGGATTTCCATTTAAATAGTATGCTTGCAGCTGGAATTATTTGTATTTATCCATTTCCTCTTGGGTTTCATTCCTGACACAGGGGATCTTTAGCTCCTATAAAGCTAGTGCAACATTTTTACATAACAACAATTCAGGTATACACTCCAGTTTAGAGAACATTTCTTCCCCACGGGAATTAGTTTTCTACTTGCATAACTTCAAGCGCATAGAATGCTATTCCCAGCAAAGTAGTAATAAACCCCTTCTTTGACTCATTTGGCACAAATTCTTGTTGGTTAAAACACAGGTCTCAAAATCTATTTGTTCCACTTGTTTTGTGAATCCAGAAAATGCAGCATATTGCTTCCCTGCTTCCTCTATCCAAACACCAGAGAGCCCCAGAAAGCTTCTCTAAAGGGAGTACTACCAGTCTCACACTGAAGTTACTCCATCAACACCAACACCATGATGACTACCAGCAGAATTAGGCTCCCAATGGCAAGTGGTTACAGCAACGTGAGTCACGTCCTTCTCTGGAAGATGTGACGTTACCATCCATTTGCACACGTGCTAGCAAACAACATCACGATCCCTAGAAAAGGGAAATTAAACTCATAACTGAAAGAGAGGTTGAATCTATCTGTAAAGAACACAAGTCTCTAAACTTCTTTGTGGTGGGGTCACATCTTGACAGAGGACACATGCACACACTGGAAGGGCTAAATTCACAGGAAAGGAAAGCCGAAGATCCCAAATATTCAGCCAATCTCATTATACTCACATTAACGAATTTATGTTATACTAAAGACGAAAGCTTCTGTCACAGCCATTTTCCTTTCATACAAGTACAAAACAGAAAGAGTATATTTATGCCAAGGAATTGGTCACTTTGCAAATTTAGTGGAAGTTGAGGGAAAGTGTGGGTACAGAAAAAAATGGGAAAGAACAGAGAAATGGCTGAGATACTGGAAAATACAGGCATTTTATTTGGCTGGTTTAGCTCTTACACTGCTCTAAGCCTAGGTCAATTCACTGTCGACACACGAGTTGAAAGGCTGCTGAGCAAGAGCAGCATAGTGCTGAGACACGTGAAGAGTCTGCAAAGCGAGCTCATCAAACCTCTCCCTGCATCCAACACAACATGTGGATGACAGTTAAGGGACAAATACTTGCAGAACATCCAAACCTGGCTGAAGCTTTGTCACTACATTACAGCACGTTCCCACTTGCAATGGCCAAATATTTACAGACATTATGGTGTTTCATCTTCCCTTAACGTAACGTTTCATCTTCCCTTAAAATAAGACCACTCGATGTTTGGTGTAACTCAGCCTGTCTTCTTTTTTAAGAGATGTTTTGTTATGTGACTATAGGCTAGCCTCCAGATCTTAAGATGGAGAAGTATACATCTACTAACATAACTGCTCATTCTCACTCTGAACCTTACCCATACATATGGTACAAAGCTAAATTGTAAGTTTTGTAGCTTACTTTTTGAGCCAAGTAGAATCTCATTAGGGACCTCAGCTCCGTAGAAAGCAAATTGAAATTATCCTGCGAGTTCTGGCTACTCACAGCGGCACCTTTACATTACCTATGGTTCTTAATTGCTCTTACTGTGGGCAAATTGCAGCCTGTGCTATTAGGGATTTTCACTTTAAGCGAAGGATGGGAATTTATTGCTATTTTTATGCTAACACATTGGTGTTTTGAGTATTTATAACATTGTTACATTCGTTATTAATAAAGCAGTGTCCTGGGGAGGGAGTAAGAATCAATAAAACTCTCATATCTGCATTTATAGTATTTAAAAATACTACATAGTCCACAGGGTTTACTTTGGGAGATGTGTTTCCTTAGCAGGTTCATTACTCTGCCTTGCGTGCAGGGTTTGAATAACTGGCACGATGGAACACAACAGTGAAAAAGGTACAAACGGAGCAGCAAAGTTTCCTGTGGTTTGGACGATGCTAAGGCTGGAAGCAAAGACCCCAGGGTGTATCCCCATCACCTATATGATCTTGGGAAGGTCACTTGGGACCATTTAACAGCCTTGGCTGTTAAGTGTTCTGGTGAAAACTAGCATCCCTAGACCTAAAAAACTAGAAATCTGGAAAGACAGGTATATTACAATCACCAGAGGTCTGACATTCAGCTCCTTTGACTGGACAAATTCATACTTGTCAGTGTGGTGGCAAACAGAGTACATGCTCCAGGTGACTCCTTGAGGGGCATTTCCCTTAAAGCCATTTGTTTGGCATGGAGACATTTCACTTCCTCCGAGTGCCAGATTGGTTTCAAGCATTTGTGCATGGAAACACTAAACTATGCAGATAAATTTCAGAAGATAAATGAGCATCTGCACTCCAATATAATTTATATGCAATAATACATGTTATTTATACACTCTGAAGGCTCTGTGAGGCAAAACATCACCATTTTGTCTATTTTCCGAATGTATAAATAAGACATAGGATTGCAGAGAAATTATATTGGAGTGCAAAGGCTCATTTATCTTTTGAAATTTACTTGCATACCCTTTACACTAGGAAAAATAACACCATCCAGAATTTACACAGAAATAAAACCAGTCAGATGAAAGGCTCTATATAAAGTGTTAGGGTAACATACTCAAATTAAATAATTCAGACTTTTTCAAATTTATTAACCCCTACCATAACTAAAACCCACTTCCTCAATTTTAACTGTCCATATGTGGAAGACATCATCTAAAAACTGGTCAGGTAATCTGAAAATAAGAAGTGCTCTCGCAAAATTCTAGGGTCCAAATTTTGCTTTCGTGTACACCAGGGTGACAATCATGACTTGACAGGTATTACTCTAGCTTTGCACTCAAGTAAATGACAGGGTAATTCACTCCAAGGAAAGAAAGACTTTTACTTCTACTTCAGTTGAGAATCCACATCAAAATCCAGCCTACAATGATTCCTGCATCTCCTTTTTGGCTGTCTCATATGGATGGCGTGCATATTTCTTTCCTGGGCTCACACCAAAATGCCTTCCAAAGGCTTCCACATCTCTCAGGGCTCTCGGTATACAAAGATATTTAGCAGGCTGCCACGGGACACATCAGACGTGCTGATAAAGCCACTGAAATGCACATGTTCTCACCGCACCTAATCCAAAACTATTGAGATTAAAGCAAACATTTTGGCCCAGAAATCAACATTTAGCAAATTATTACGTCTCATTCTCCCTAAATTGTTTTCACTTCTACTGCTTTTCAGCCTTTCTTTTGTCACACCTTAGCTCTAAATTGCACTACTACCTTTAATAGAGAAACCAGCACTGGGATTTCTTTTTCTCATAAAGAAGAATTTGTCAAACTATTGAAAACTGACCAAAACCAGCAAAGTGTATGAAAACAATAGGTTTTGGATTATTTTTCTGTTAAAAAAAAAAAAAAAAAATGAAGTCAAAGCCAAGAACAAGAACTTTCTACTCTTGCTTCTACTTTTGATTCTTGCTATTTCCACTATACACAGGTATCTCAAAGGCACAAAGCAACATATTAGAATACATGAATCTACAAAACAAAAATAAAACCACACCTCAGAACTCCTTTCCATGGTAGGAAAAAGTCACTTTTTCAACAGAGCCACTTCTGAAGGAGTCAGAACTCGCATTGTAGTGGCCACTGCCCCAGCCCTCACCTGCCTCCCCTCCTTCACAGACACGTGCCCGGTCTTCCCTTGCCAAGGGCTTTCCATCTATGATCAACTCCTTTGGCCAAAGATGACCTTTTATTATGCATTGGTAGAGCGCCCAGAAAAATGGGGTTCTGCTCTCAAGGCACTACCGTAATATAAATAACAATAATTCACGGCTACAAGGCCTCAGTAACTGCGGGAGTTTCACTGGGAGATGGTGAGTCATGCTAACGTGCCTTTCTGCTGCACCAAAATAAATCATTTTTGCACATTCCAGTGTTTTGGGGAGAAGGGAGAAAAGGAGGGATGAAATGCAAAATGAATCTAAAACACATTTGATTCTTTAAATTTATAATAAATCCAAGTGATTTACCAGAACATAAAATTCTCACATGCAGAGTCAAGGACAATATTCTATTCATGTGCAAGAGTCATTTATTCATTTATAATTAGATAAAATGAACTGCAATTTTTTAGGAAAAAATTTGCATGTGGCAACAGTAATGTATTATGAAAGGTTGGCACTTTGTTACATCCATTTGTTAGGCAGGACACAGGAGCTGCAATTTAATAGACAAGAAATAAGTACAGTAGAGGAAGGGAAAAATTAAATTCCGCGTGATCAGCAAGGTTTCGAACAATCACTAGCCAACTGAAGTGGGTGCCATATCTATAAGTCATTTTGTTTTATAGGCCATTAGGATCTCCTGAGAGAGGCTGCATGGAGACCGCTGCTTTTTGTTGAAATTAAAATGTCAGAGAAAAAGAAATAGAACAAAACAGGGAATCTGCAATTAATTACAAGGCCATAAAAATTCAATAATCAGGAGGCAGTGCTGCTGTAGGCACAGCGGTATCTGATTCAGGCTAACAGGAATGGAATACATTAATCTTTTCAAATTAGTTTTTTAATCTGACAGGGATATATAGTGACGTGTTCTTTTACTGTTTGAGCAGAGCTGCTGTCTAATATATAATGCTGAGTGTCTGGAATTAGGACATCTATAGCCATTTTGTGACTACAACATTTTCACGGCATTTATTCAACCCTATCTGTACACCTGTCCTACAGTAATCAGGCAAAACACATTCAAAGTTCCCATCCTACGTACTGCTTAGGAAAAAGAATTAAATGCTGGGATTAAGACAAAATATACAGCAGGTCCCCAAACAGGCTTTGCACCAAGGTGCTTAAAATGGCAGCATGTTCTTCAGGTTGTGTCACTGGGCTTTGAAAGCAGGCTCCTAGTCCTTGTTTTACATGGATTTTGGTAGAAGACGTGACCTGCAGAAAGTCTTTTTGCATAACTGTCTCCACAGTACTGAGTGAAGCCCTAAAATTTTCATAAATTAGAAGCCCTTCTTACTTTTCCCTTTGAGTATCAACAATGTGCTTCAGATCTCCTGGTGGAAGCTTTCCCCTTCCCTGTGGCCACTGCAAGGAGACCAAAGGCGCTTCCATGGTGACTGAGTAAGCAGGAAAGGGATGAATATTTACTGAAGGCACTTGTTCTCCACAAGCATTTGCGCACTACCACAGTTACAAGTATTTACAAAGATTATTTGACCTACTTCCAAGTCCCAACAAATATTTCCTCTCATTTGCTCAGCTTTCCCCTCTAATTCTGCTGTTCACTGAACATTTTCAGTTATCACTGGATGGGTGCAACAGAAAATCCATCCTGCTGAAAGAAAATCCAGAAGTGTTTCCATTCATCCACTTGCCCAGCGATCTCTTGTCCTTTATTAGAAGGGAGAACTTGAAGAACTTCTGCATCTTCTTGTATATGATAAACATAAAAACAAAAAGGTCCAGAAAACTCCTTTTCTCACGTATTTATAGATCACTTCATGTTTTGTGAGAAGAGCTTTTAAGCAGATTCACTCCTCAAGTTTTCATTACTGCAAACAGCAGTTACACAACTATTCAGAGCTAATGGTTCAGAACTTTCCCATAGGCATGTAGGTAAAATCATGACCACCCTGCTTGTCCTCCTTGCTCCAAGTACGCTACTCTTCCTCTGCTTACAGTCTCAACCCTGTAAGTATTCACGTATTCCAAGAAAAAAAAATACCCAGGTGAATATTAAACATATAAGCTTAGATTTGAAATAAGATTTTATACCTTTGGTTAATTCCATTTTTAGTTTGCAGATTTGCGCATTCATTGCTTTTTCTGGCAAGGTAGAATAAGTGGGCATGGATGTATCCTTTCATAGACCCTTCAAAAAGATAAATAATATGTTGGTGTAGTAATAGATGAAAAGAACGGAGAGAGGCAGAGAGCAAGTAAGCAAGACCTAATACAGCAAGGCAGGGTTTGAGGGTTAAATTAAATAGTAACTCCATTTAGGAAACACATTCCAAGTAAGAAAAAGCGCAAGGAAAAAAACCCTCGTGCAATACACAGCCATTGTTTTCTGGCCATCATTTTCCTTTTAGATCATTATGACAGCAAAACTCTGCATTATGCACGTTATTATCCAGCACTTCTCTAGGAGTGTTCCACTGATGTAAACACTGAAGTGTCTCCACACTCACGGGACAATGTAGGATAAAAAAAACAACTTAGTTCCACTGCAGTCATGAGCTATTATCAATCTTGGAGTAGCAACAATCTACCTCCACGTCCCTAATAAATTGGTACCACTATCTATGCTGTCTGTCTGCTTCAGTAGTTCCAGCGAGAAGGAGCTAGATTATCTCATCATAAACTTCCATATGGAATTTCTCTCACCAAAAAGAGTCCCAAGATGCATTTTCCTACTTCTGAAACCATAAGTAGCAATTAGGGGACTCTTACACAGGCTGCACAAAGCACCCGTTCCATACAGTATCGTGGTAGTGGGACACAGCTTGGAGCAGAAGTGCAGTAGTGTACAAGACAGAGCCCAGGGGAGATTGAGGCTAAGGTTATTTTCTGAGCTGTATTTCAGCCAACACACCCTGGTGATCAGCCTGATCTTTATGCTGTCTCATGAGGGGCACTGTACGCTGAACGGGTCATAGGAATTAACTCTCATTGGCACAACTTAAATGAGGCCTCATCAAGTAAGAGGAGAAATCAAAGCTGTAAGTATACCATAAAATGAGCACATTTAAACCTTTTTCTGTTCATAAATTGTTACAAGCATATTGAACAGAACACTACTGTCATAAGTGTTAATGACTCAAAATTATTTGCAGACTCGTATCATTGTGAGCTGCCTGCCACGAGTGTTAAGAACTCACAGCACGAGTTGTATCTCCTAATGTCACTGTTCACTTTTCTGTCTTAACTAATGCACGCACAAATACAAGAGATACTAGAAATTTTCTTTTCACATTTAAAACACTTTCAAATATATTACCGTTGGGTTTTTTCCCCCCTTTTTCTTTTTTTTTGCTCTCCCTCCAATAAAAACAAAGCATACACAGGGGAAGGAGACTGAACACAAGAGACATGCGAGAGAGACAAATATGAAAAAACACTAAAAATCACTTTGTACATTACTTGTTCAGCTCTGCTGAGTCAGATTTACTTAGTCTATACTACACCCTGACGGTTTTGAGTACTGTTGCACATCTGTATAGTTCTGTGGCAACAGAGACACCCCATGCAAAAGTGAAGAGAACATGAGAGTGAGGATGTGGCGGGGCTGGTATCGCTGCTACTGCTCAGGGTACGTTCCACCAGTCAGCTCAATGGGAGAAGGTTTAAAAAAAGAAACCAGAAAAGCCTTGCTTACATACAGCACTGGCAGGAAAGCATAAAACAAATTCTTTGGCTCTTTTTCTACTCTGAGGATAAACAGATGTCTCTTGAAACATGGCCTACTGGCAAGAGACAGCGGCCTTAAATTCACTTAGGACAATGACACATTCCAGGGTAAATATTCATTGTGACTTATGAGGAAATTAACCATGCGGCTCTGATTAGCAATAATAAAGAGACAGACAGCCAGTATCTACAACTCACAGTGAATATTAAACATACACCATCCTTTCCTGCAGTTTCTATATTTTAACCCAAAAATACACATTCTAAAAAATGCAGAAAGGAAAGAAAATAATACTTGGTAGTTATACTGCATTCTGATTATGCTGAAAAACAAAACATCTAATGGTTAAACCTTGCTATACTTATAAAACTTTATATATTCACCTACAGCTGGTAACCTGAGCCAACTCTAAAGGCAGAAAAAAGCACTGAGTTTGGAAGTCTGGATAGTTGATTTTTCTTTTGTTACCCATTTTTGTACATAAAGGTCTGGAAAATGAAACATATGTTCAGAATAAGATACTGAAACTGTAGGGTATTATAAATTATGAAGAAAGACCACGCTCGACCAACCTGGCACCTCCTCCAATGAGATGAGCAGCTCAGAGGCTGAGGGGAGAGCAGCCAATGCTGGTTATGGTGACACTACTGAGGCTTTCAACACAGTCTCCCTAAACATCCTAAGAGACCAACTGGTGAAATATGGGCTAGATAAGTGGCAGTGAGGCGGACTGAAAACTGGCTGGACTCAAAGGCTTGCGAACAGCATATGAAGTCCAGCTGGATGCCAGTCACTAATGATGTCCCCCAGGCTGGATACCGTGGCCAACCCTCTAACATCTTCATTAACAACCTGGGGATTGGACAAAGTGCACTTCTCACCACTCTGCAGATGACAAAATGGAGACAAACGCTGGATGATTGTGTTGCCATACAGAAGGATCTCAATAGGTTGCAGATATGGAGAGGAACCTAACGAAACTCAACCTAGAGAAGTGCAAAGCCCTGCGTCTGGGGAGGAATAACCCCATGCACCAGGAAAGGCTGGGGACTGACCAGCCGGAGAGCAGCTTTGCAGAAAAGGACTTCATGGTCCTTATGGACAACAAATCAAACATGAATAAACGCTTGTGGCAACGAAGGCTCAACAGCATGGCCCTTTTAGGGCCCTTTTTAGGTGGCCCTAAAAAGCATGTGGCCAGCAGGTTGAAGCAAG
>JAVCKT010022551.1:0-29754 GCA_032273925.1 Rhynchotus rufescens
ATTTTATTTTATTTTATTTTATTTTATTTTATTTTATTTTATTTTATTTTATTTTATTTTATTTTATTTTATTTTCTTCCTATTGCAAAAACATTCAGCTTGAAGTAAATTCAGATGTGGCTGGAAACTCAAGGCAGAAAATTCTTGCTGCCCTGCCAAAGTTCTGAACTGTGGAAGCCACTGTATAGATAGGAGGAAGGTGGAGCAGCTGAGAAATGGTCTGGTAACACACACTGGGCTGGGCTGGGCTGGGTTTCTTCCTGTCTTGGGTTAGTTTAAAAGGTAACTCTCTGAAAACAGATTAACAAACATTGAGGAAGAAAGTTTTACGGGTTAGAGCTGCCGACAGTGTTTTTTCTGTCTTCTCATCAAATGCTTGACTGTTGTTGGGTTCCTGCTGAACCTCTCACCCTTGAAATGCAAAGCTGGTCTGAACCCTCCTGTGGTGGCCGGGTGGCACGTACTGCTGAAACACAGCTAGTAGTATTTACTGTCCTGGTAGGGTTGCGGTGTAAATGATGCTTTGTCTCTCTGAGAAGCCTGGTATCGAATTTAAGACCTGTAATTGTAGCCAGCTCTTAACGTCTTCATAGCAAAGTCGGTCTATCCAGATACTGGCTAAGTGTCCGGGCAACTTGCTGTCCTCTGCCATGATGTTGGAGAGCTGAAAGATCTTCTCCCTGATTCCAGAGTCTGGGATGATGATCTTAGTTATCCTACAAGGGAATGGCAATGCTCTTTCCAAGGAGAGGACTCCACTTGCGCGCTCTTGTTGACTAACACGTTCCCGTTGTCTTGCAGTTGCTCATGCTCCTCGGCACCGCTGATGCTCAGTCAAAACTGACCTCCGAACAGAATGCCATAAGCCTCTCTTCTGGCAAGTACCGCCACCTCGACCGTGCCACTAACAAAGAGCTCATCTGCGACAAATGTCCCGCAGGGACCTACGTGTCTAAGCACTGTACAAAGAGTACCTTAAGAGAGTGCAGCCCATGTCCGGATGGGACTTTTACTAAGCATGAGAACGGCATAGAGCGATGCCACGCTTGTAGGAAACCTTGCGAACTGCCAATGATTGAGAAAACTCATTGTACTGCCTTGACTGACCGCGAGTGCACTTGCCTGTCTGGCACGTTTCAGACTAATGACACCTGCATCCCTTATACCGTGTGCCCAGTCGGCTGGGGCGTCCGCAAGAAAGGAACCGAGACGGAAGACGTGAGGTGCAAGCCGTGCCCTCGTGGGACCTTTTCTGATGTGCCTTCCAGTGTGATGAAGTGCAAAACATACACTGACTGCTTTGGGAAAAACATGGTGGTGGTCAAGCCAGGGACGAAAGAGAGTGACAACGTCTGTGGTTCTCCAGCGTCTCTTCCTAATGCATCTTCGTCTTCATCAAACCCAGAAGCTGGTGGAGAGCCCTATGAAGTTCCATCAGCTTCTTACCCTCCCAAAGGTAATGTCAGCTGCTGAAATATAGCTATATTTTTAGTCATGTGATTGCATTCTCACCTCAGTTGAGTCTGCTGTTTGTCAATGTTGCTGTGCTGTTAAGGAACTTGACTTGATGCTTTGGTTTTTGGCTAGAGCAAGCTGCAGAGTGTATCAGTTTGCCCTTATTTCTACTAAACTGCATTTAAAAATATTTTCACCAAGACTTCAATTTTGGTCAAACTTTTGGCTATGCTGCCATTTGGATCAAATGAACATTACTTTCCTCAGCCCCTTTCACATCTGTGAGTTGTGCTGGTACAAATATTTGTGCATTTTGGTTAAACTTGAGAAGAGACCTGGTGCAACAGAGACCTGGGAGGGGGAAAAGGAATCTTCTCTCCAAAGGACAGGTTTCCTGATGAGTTCATTGCTTTCATGCAGTGCTTTCCCTGCCATGTGTACCATGCCAACAAACAGATGCACATATATATATTATTATATTATATTTATTTATTTATTTATATATATAAATTGAAGTGTTGCCAGAACAGAGATCGAGGAACCTAGACTGCATAGCTTTTTTTTTTTTTATAACCTCCCAAGATGTTCATTAGTTGTCACTTGTGGGGTAAATTGGATTTAATTTGACATTCTCAAGCTTAATTAGAAATGATATATCATCACAGCCTTTTTTTGGAAACTATTTGGATAGGAAATGATCTTATTTGAGGTGGTACTCAGTTCTCTGAAAAGAAGAACCTCTTTAAGGTATCCCAAATGGGCATTTTAACAACCAAATGCAGTTTCTAGAGGCCTTCAAGCCTTAGAAATGCAATTGCAGAGAAATATTAATGATAATGAGCTCCAGTGCTTCCAGTTTGTTAGGTCTCAAAGCTTGATATGATGTTGATAAGACATTCGGAGAGGAGGGGAAGATATTTCCAAACTTTGAAATTAACTGTAGGCAATCAGGTAGAAGTTTCCTGCCCTTTTGGTGACCTGTCTGGAATATTGTGGGCAACTAAGTTGAGGCAAAGTCACTTCGCAGATGTTTACATCCTCTCTCAGTCTTGTTTGGGATGAGCCAGCCTTTGAAAGGCTCTTTTCCAAAGTAGGCTCTAGTTCTTGCTGCAGCAGCTCTTCATCTTCTCACCAGGCTTTGGGTTACATGGCTCACTAGGACTTGAGAGCTCTCACTAACGCATAATTTATTGATAAGAAAACTCAGTAAAGATTTTTAGGAGAAGTTGGGTAGCTCATTTCACTTCAGAAATGCAGTTGATGCCTCTGCAACTTGTGCTGAGCTGATGCTTGTGCTTCTTTAAGAAAACTCATCAGCTCCTTTCAGCTTCCAGTAGAGATTTTTGCCAGGTATTTCTAGCCCAAACTTCCAAGAATCAAAACAAAATTAATGTTAATAAAACTTAACCATACTTTTTTAGAAAAGAAAATATATAAAATAGTGATTTTGGATCAAGTGCAGATTAACAGCATCCCTTTAACCACTCAGCTTTTCAAAAGCTGCCACTAACCTTAAGCAGAAAAGGTCATTTCTGTCTGAACTTAACTCTGTAACTGTAGCCACCTGTAAACCTTAACTTAACCTCTTTACCTTCTACCTGCCTGGCATTGAGTTTCGGTCTCGTGGCCAAGCAGATGCCCGGACGGTTCTCAGGCCATGGCATGAGGCTGCCCGTGTCTCCGGTGCCGCGGCACTGAGCGCTCTCTTCTTTTCCCAGGTCTGAACTCCTCCGCTCCCGACTTTGCTCCCTCTCCCACGGCGCCCGCGTACAACGGCACGGGGGAGCTGCCCGGGTACTACAACGACACCTCCGTGAACGACACGGACGGTGCCAAGGGGATCCTCGCGGACGCCGGCGCCGCGAGCCGCGTGCAGAACTACCGGCACAAACACACTAGCCAAGCGCTCGAGAAGCAGCCGTCCATGGAGATGACGAGCAGTGAAAAGTCCAGCATCCCATACAGGCCCCCCAGGAGAGGGCCACCGAGCCCCCACAAGCACTTCGATATCAACGAACACTTGCCCTGGATGATCGTCCTCTTCCTGCTGCTGGTCCTCGTCGTTATAGTTGTCTGCAGCGTCAGGAAGAGCTCACGGACTCTGAAGAAGGGCCCCAGGCAAGATCCCAGTGCCATTGTGGAAAAGGCTATCATGAAAAAATCCACAACCCCGACGCAGAACAGGGAGAAGTGGATCTATTACTGCAATGGGCATGGTGAGTACCAACAACTAGGAAACTCAGCAGTGGGCTTAGAGTGAATGATTTTGAAGAAGCTTTTCTTTCTTCTGTACAGTTGCAGAAGTCAGGTGGTGCTTTAGTTGAGCTGCCCTCATGTCTAGTCTAGTCATTTCTAGTCTAGACCAATTGTTTTTCTCTTTTTGGGATCCTTGTAGCAATCCAAAACCCATATATAATAGTTCTTCAACTATCTTTTAATCCTCTGCAACTCCTCCCCATCCATGTTCTCGTGACATCTCTCTACTCCTGTTTCAACTGTTTCTGAAAGAGTGGTTGATGGAGGGAATGTTTTCTGCTGTCCTTAGCTCCTGTTTCTTGCTCCTTCTTTTCTTACCTGCCTCTTTGCTAGGAGTATCTGGGAAGAACTCCTCCTTCCATGGTGGTTCTGTGATTCTCGCTCTTTATTTTCCCCGTGACTCAGGCGTGGGCCTGATTGTCTTTCATACTGTTCTTTTCCCCTCACCAATTTTGTTCCTGGAAGGCTGAGTCATCCCTTACGTTTGGCCATGCCTCGGTTTATGATTCTTTTCCCTAAATCTTGACCACCTTGCTTTTTTTCTTTCCTGCCCTTTGCCAGAGCAATAAAAGTCATCCTTAATTAGCTGTGTTATGTATGGATCCTACTTCATTTATTTAAGGAGAACAGATCTTCTTGGAGCGTTTGCGTTTTACTGTGTCCTCTGCTTTAGGCGGGTGACTTGCTGCCAGCTTTGTGGTGAGACTTAAAGGTGAACAGTGATGCTCATAAATGAAGACTTCCAAAAATCAGCTCCGTGCTGGTGAATGGCGTGAACATGAGCAACCTGAATTAGCTCCCAGGAGCTGTGATCCTGCCTCCGCAAAGCGACAGTGGCAGTTCTGACCACCTCACCCTGCTGAGATGGTGCTGACAAGCAGCTCCTTGAGGTTCTGATTGCTCAGTCTTAAACATCCACTTATGGTTAATCTGCAGAAAAGCACATTTAACAAGGAGACCCAAAAAAAGACAGTACAGGCTGAAAACAAAAGATTTAAAGGTTTAAGAAAGATCAGTCCTTGATGAAAATCATCCTTAAGTGCTTAAGTACAAGGCAAAGAAGGCTTTGAGGAGGATGTCTTCTGCCATGTGCTGTGTTTTCCTTCCTGATTAACAGCCCCACACTCTGTTTTCCTCTGTTAGTGCCTTTATAGAACAATTAAGATCTTGTTGGAATTAATTTTGCAACTCCCATTTGTTTGTGCTACCTGTTAGTTTTCTTTTATCTCTTTAAAATTCTTGGATTGAAATTTTGGGCCTTTTTCCCTCTTACAACAAGTTCTTACAACTCTTTATTTCCAGTAATTTCTGCACTTTGTCCCTTTAAACTTGCGCTATCCAAACTGGTCCCTGAGGCTGTGGTAAGTAATCTGCAGCAGAGCCCAGGACCTTATAAAACAGTTTTACTTGGATATATTGTTAGAAATACTAAGGTTCATTGATTCAGCTATGGTTCATTGGCCAAAAACGGTCAGTTATTACTGACTCAGTGTTTTTTTTCCCAAGACCTTAATTACCAGTTCCCTGGATTGGTTGAATTTCTCACTCTTTCCGCTTCTGGGAACAGTGAATTCTGTCATCTCGGAGCAGGGTTGAGGTTATACAGCTTGGGCAGTGATCAAGGCCAGGGACTGCTGCGTGACACAAAAATTCCTACAACTAGTTTTCCTTGCTGACGTCCTCAAGGAAGCTGGAGCAGCTGATGCTGTTTGCCAGGGAGACACGGGGAATCCATCTGCCTAGGAGCTGTGAGAAGGGACCCCTTGGGCTCCCATATTGGTATAGCTGGACTACACAGGTGGACTTGTAGTTTGGGGTGTTTTTGTTTGCTTGTTTTGCCTGAAGGTGAAAGGACTTCATTGAGCCATAAGATTTGGGAACTGTGCTGCCACACAGGTGTGACAAAGCAGATGCAGCACCAGAAATGATGCTTCCTAACTGGGTATTTCAGCCCAAGTGCATTGCAGGAGGCCCTTTTCCCAGCTAGGCAGTGCTGTGTGTTAGATCCCAGGGGATAATTTAGAGTAAAGGAAACTTTACAGATAAGTTAATGTATGGTGAGTGATAGGCCAAGTGAGTTTGGGTTGGGTGCCCTTTAGGTATAGCCCCTCCCTCCCAGTCCTTGTCATCCTTTGTAGGATAATTCACAGCTCTTTGTGCACTTCCCAAAATGAATCACTCCTCATCTTCCCTCTGCCTTCGTTTATGAGCTGGATTTGGCTAGGACATGGAATTCCTAAGTTTATTTTTGCAAATTATTTCTCCTTGTCTTGAGAAATATTCAAAATGTATCTGCAGCAACAGCGCTCAGTTAATAAACTGGCCCCGTATCTGATTCATACTCTGCAAAAAGGAGGCCCAAATTCGTCAGTGGCTCCTGCCTGAGCTGTTTTACACCTCCCTCCTGGTCCTTGCTGTGAGGGTCAGTGGTGCCTGGGTCATTCAGAACTTGCTTCTGCCATGAGGTATCTTCATCTGAACCTTGCACAGCGAAGGCAAGAGCTCAAAGGGACTGCTTGGTCTTGATTTAAGTGCGGCTTGTGTTGAGGTTTAAATTGTGGTGGGTTCTCCTGGGGTGGCCCTGCTGCTGAGCTCTGGTTAGGTGACATTGCACTGGCCCCTCGGGTGTGAAACCTTTCTCTACAAGGCGATGTGTGAAGCCCTTTCTGGCTTTTCTCATTGAAAGATGCAGCTTTTAACACTCTGTTTACATGAAACACAGCAAAGAAAAGCACAGCAAAGGGAAATTAGCCTTTTTTATTTACTTTTTTTTATTCACTGGCCCCGAGGCTAAGATATGCTGCAGAATAGAGAAGCATTACGGATTAGCTTGCTCCTCTTGTAGTATGTGCTATTTTTTCTTTTCCTTTTTTTTTTTTCTTTTTTTTTTCTCTTTTAATGTTTTTGGTAACCAAATCACGTTTTGCAGACTGTCACCTGAAGCAGCACTTCAGACGTGGGTGAATCTAGCTGGGAACAAAAAGTACCAGGTTTGCCAGGGAGGGAAACATCTGTGCTATGCTAGTTCAGCCCCTTCTGTGCTAGGAAACTGCAACTAAGCCTCCGGTTTGGGTGCAAGAGCCTGGTTTGTAGCTGCACTACCAATGAACCGGGCATGCAACTACACTTAAATTATCTTTCTGGGGTTGGATGCTGCAGGACACGTGATTTCTATGTGGTGTCCTCCAGCTATATGTGAACAGGGTGGAAGGTTTCGGGTGGTTCCAAGAGGCTGCTGCCAAGAGGGTGTCTCTAGCTAATGTTTATCACCTGTGAACTGCGCACGTAACTGTTAGCAGAGCCACCCCTGTTTGCCACCTCCTCCCTCTTGAGCCTTTGAGTAAACAGCTTTAACCTTTGAAAGGGAAGATCCTGGAGCGCTGCTCAGGAAGGGATGGACAGCGGGATCAGCCCCTTGGCAGCTCCTGCACCACCGGATGATGCTGGGGTCAGGAGAGCAGCAGCGGAGCCAGCACTTGAAACCTTGAAGGCATTGTGCCTTTGCAGGGATTTTTAATTTTTATTTTATTTTACTTTCTTTTTTTTGGACTTGAGCCTGTTGCCTACTTCCCGAAAGAGGAGAATAGGGAGGTTGTGGATTTTTTTTTTTTCTCTGCAAGGACTTATTGTTTTAAAGAGCATTTTGCAAGGATATCTTCATTTCCTACATGCAGGAATTGCACCACTTAAAAATTACTTGTTCACACCCCGTGGTTGCTGCTCTGACAGACGCCGGTGAAAGCAGTGGCTCACACTCGTGCCACCTCCCTGGTGGCACTTAATGCTGCATTGCTGACATACCTGCCATACCCCTGTCATCCTGAGCAGCTACTGTTACCGCTGAGCGTTTCACTTGCCTTTATCCTCCTGTGAGCTGCTGTTTATGCCCCATGCTCTCGGTTTAGTCATAATACATGCCTTAAATAACGGCCTAAGCCTAAAATTAGTAGTAAGTTGGGAAGCTGGTGTTAAAATGAGAGCCATGTCCTTAATATGGACGTGTTCCAGCTCGGATGGCAAATGCTGATTATTCCGAAGGGCTTAAATGGTTGGGAGGGTTGGGGACAGCTCCCCATGACTAATGACCCAGCTTGGGAAGAGCTGGCACGCTGGAAAGTCCCTGGCCCTGGTCAAGGACCAAGGGCCGGGCTATTCCCGGGCAGTGGGATCTCCTCGGAGCTCCCCGGGGCCTCGTGCCACTTCAACTTGCTTTTATTATCCAGAGCTACAAATGGAAATCCTGAGGGCGAAGGCAGTTTGCCCAAGATTCCTCCGAAAAACAGTGGCTAATTTTCAGTATAACTATGGTGTCTAAACCATGCAGGGACAGGGTTGTAAGTCCTACTTTTTCCTTGCACAGGGAAGTGGTTTTAACTTTGTGTGACTGGTTTCTTTTAGACACTTCAGAACAGCCAACATATTGAAAATCTTTGTTTTCCTCTAAACAATCCTTTCCCTTTAGCAAATACCTATTTCCTTTCTTCAGCTGTTTCCAAAGGTAAAGAATAGAACTAGCCAAGCCCTTCTGTTAAGACTGTCAATTCTTAAGCCAATCTTGGAAATGCCAAGCTGCAAATTGGTCCATACTGCACATGAAGACAGGCTTGAACTCAGCTTACAGGAACTGCTGATAATTTTGCCTTTACCTTCTAAACATTGAGCAATAGCAGGTGGAAGACATGGACCGAAATGAGGTGCATTAAAGGTTATCTTTCCTTGTAAAACCACTTGCTTATAGAAACACCTTGAAATGATACGGCAAGGAGAGATGTGGTAACCTTGGGAGTTGAAAGACTGAAGAGCAGATCTCGGTGGTTCAGGCTGGAATGACATTTCACTTCCCTTTCACTTTGCAAGGCTGGTAATTGCACATTGCTGCAGTGGGTGGTAGGAGCGAAGCTAGGAAACCTCTGCTTAAACAACCAGCAAGAATATTTGCTGGGGAAAAAAACTGCCTACAGCTAAAGGGAGCTGAGCCACAACAGCAAGTAGAACATCTATAGCAAGAGGCTCAGGATAAGAAGGAGGGAGTGGCGACTTGAAGGATGATGCTGGAAGAATGGACAGTGTGTCTTGCTGGAAGATGCTTCTCAGTAAAATTACCTTTTTTTCTTGTTTTACTTAGTGTTTTGCTGACCACAAAGTTTTGTGTCCAGGCCTTGGGCAGCAGAGAAATGGCCAGCAAAGACCCGTTGAAGACGAGTGTCCCGCTTGCTGCTAGTTCCTTGCCATTGTGCCCAGGAAGGATGTAACGAAGGACTCTGGCACCCGGGTGCAGATCCAAGTGCAGCTCTGGAGGGAGCGCGTGAGCTCGGGGTTGAGGTCGCTCTACCTGCCCAAACAGGCCACGCAGAGGGTTTGCTTAGAAACAGTCTCTCCTCTGTCACCTGCAGATGCATTAATGGTTTGCAGGTGTTGGTCTGACCCTCTAATACAAGCCTGTTCCCTGCTTCAAAATACGATGCAGGAAGAGACGATAGCACCGGTATTTCGCTGTTTTTATAGCTGCTGAAACGACCTTCAGCTGGGCCAAAGCTGGGAATTTCCCCATATCTGAGACGGCATCACTTGGCCTGGGATGAACCTTGCCACGACAGCCTGATGTTAGGGGCATCTTCACTTTTGTCCCCTTGCTAGGACCATGCTGCATTTGCAGCCCTTTGCAGCGCGGCTGGATTTTGGCGGCGGTGCCGCGTGTGCGGCGCCGTTCGGGCAGGGCGTTTTGTGCCTGCTGGCCGACCCCGCGCCGGCCCTGGCGCCGGCCCGACGGCCCTTTCTCTCGAGAGTTGCCTCCTTTGAGAGCTGGAAGAAAGCAAGTGCAGCTGAATGCTTTGCCTGGCGTCGCTCTATTCAGTGTGAGGGTTTTGTGCCTGGCCCTGTCGTCACGTGCCGCCGACAGCGTTGTGCAAACATCTTGTTTGCCCTCCTCCTGAAGTCCCCTGCCATCAGCAGAGCCAAATATTTGGGGTTTTTGTGTTTTGTTTTGTTTCTTGATTTTTTTTCCAGAGCCCCAAAGTGGAAATTGCACATGGGATCCCCATCCCATGGAATTTCTTCTTTGCCTGCTTATTTTACCCTCCTTGACTTGCAAGGACAAGACAAGTAGGTGCTTGGTGCCATGAGCTGCTGTTGTGCGCCTGAGTCTCCAGTGGGATGCTCTTGTTGGGGCTTGTTCACGCACGGGGCAATATTGGGTGCTAAATCTGTTCCGACGTAGGGATTTTTCATGCAGAGGTAGCTGTGGCATTAGAGACAACCCTTCCCGTAGGCAGCAGCTTAGTGGGCATTGGGACCCTGCCAGCCCGGAGCGGTGGCAGCGCCGCTGGAGTTGGCCGGCGCCACGGGCAGCACATGCGTGTTGGACCTGATCCAGCCCTGAGCTTTTGGGAAGCTCTGCAGTTTCCAAAGAGCTTGTGCAAGAGTTGAGCAAAGCCTCGTGGTGAAAGGGGGCCTTGGAAAATGCAAGCGAGAGGGCCTGGTGTCCTGCTTAGGGGAAGGGAAACCTAATCAAGCACCAGTTGATTATATCTTGTTCCTGGGCTTTATTGCATTAGCAGGCCTGAAGACTGGTGCTCCAGTGCTTTCAATATGCGTTTAATATGCTGCACAAGCCATCTGTCTGCACTGTGTGCGGGTCTGTGGAACACTGGCCTTGGAAGATGGTGCATTTGCCCTAAAATCAACTTAAGAAGAGGAAAGGGAAAACAAAAAAAAGGCAGTAAAATGCCAGGTGGCACATGGGTTTATATAATAAGGGATCTGTGCTGAACGATTATGGTAGGACTGAATGTCTAAGGGACGGTGATTCTGCTGGGAGAGGATGGTTACCCTTGGGGAAAAAGGTGTTTCCTGAAATCCTGCCTTTATTCCTGCATGTCCGTAAGGCTCCAGCACGTGACTCCTCGAGTGAAAAGGCAGATTTTCCCTGCCCACCAAGGTTTCATTTGGGAAAACTTCAGGAGATGAATGTAATCTCAGGGCTGGCATCTGTTCCTATTTGGATATTTCTGTGATTCTGTCTGTAGCAGTTTGTTTGCTGAGGGTTACCAGCCTGTCCAAGAGAGTTACTAAAGCTGTTTAAAATTTAATAATTACATAAAATGCTTAAGTTGACTTGCTATTCCATTTCGCACCTAAAGAGTGGGTCTGTCTGGTTACTGTTATTTGGGGCATTGCTGGGTCGGGGCAGAAGAAGGCACCTGCTCGGAGAGTATCCGTTGGTGGTAGCCAGGAACTCATGTGATTTTGGGGAATTTTGAACCAAAAGTGATAGTCTCAATGCTACGATTGAGATAATTTCGGTGTAGTGTGGGGTGAAAGGTCCATATCAAAGCTGGAGCAGAGGGACAGCTTGCCTAGCTTGTCCTTCATCACTCCTCGTGCCATCCATCAAGTCTCTGGGGTTAAATGTGTTCTTGACCACGTGGTGGCTGATCATAAGTTTTCCTTCACCGTCTGGTCCTGCGGGGAGTTATTTTCCAGAGCATGTGTGGGAAATGTTTGTCAGGAGATCATTTCCTGCCTTGCAAAACTTCTTTTTTTCCTTCTTTTTTCAACAAAAAACTGCTTGTTACCCAAGTAGTGCTTGCTGAGTCTGTGAATCACTGACTTCTGGGAGGATCTGGCACTGGCACTGTCTTCCATGGGAAAAACTAGCAGAGAGCTCTTCAGATCCATCTCCATAAACACATCCTCCTCTCCTGTCTGGGAAAAGGCTCCTGTTCAATTGCTTTTCCATAGCTCCTCCTTTAGGAGTTAAAATCTGTGTGTGTGGGAGAGAAGTCTTCAACAAAATCATTTTTTGACTTACTCTGTCTCAAAGGTGAAATTTTCCTATTTTGGATTTGGGACTTTTTTAGCCAGGCTGCAGTGCCCTGACAGTCGGAGTCTGCCTTTGTCGCGTGCTGGCTCCCTTGTACATGTAGGTTTTTGGTGTGTTTTCAGAGGTAAAAATAGCCTGCCGTGGTTGTGTTTCACATGAGTCAGTAGGATATTTAGAGGTAGCAGGTGGGATGAGCTCAAAAGCACAGTACAGTCAGCAGCGATGAGAGCTCTTATCTGGCTGTAGCAAAGGGTTGGGTTGTACCAACACCGTGCCCTTCCTGTCCATCTCGTGTGTACACCTCAGCCTTGCTCTCCACCCTTGATATTTAATCCCTGAGATTTCCAGGCTCGGAGTTTTGTCACGCCATGTGGTGCCATGACTCGTGTCATATGGGTGACAACAATGCAATAATGGTGAAGAGAGAACTTTTCAGCAAGGGAGAGGATATTAATTTTAAGGATTCCCTTATGGGAATCCTTGTATTCATGTACAAGGCAGAAGTGACTTGTAGCCTGGCAGATGTAAGGCCAGGTTTGCCATGGATCAAGTAGAGCCCTCTGGCATGGGTGACATGTAAGCACTTGCTGTCTTAACCCTTTCCTTCATGCAGTGTTTGAGGAGAACTGTGCAGAACATGAAATATGAGCTTGTCCTTAAAGAAGTTTGCTTCTCAATGAGGATTTTTCTGACAAGTACTTGCCTTGAGCACCAAAAATGAAAATGAGTGTATTTTGCTTGTGAGAGAGTGGAGAAAGGAAGGGACTGAAGCTGCTTTGTGGTCGGCCTCTTCTGCCTTTGCTGTATCTCTTCTTGGGTGCTTGGGTGCAGCTTTCTGGCAGGGTAACCCTTCCACTTGGTTTCTAATTCACTGGAATTTGTCAGTAAGCAACAGCAAAGAAAAGAAACGACTTCTTGTCGGTATTACCAAAATGAGGTGTGTGTGTGTGTGTGCTGGCACTGCTGGCCGTAGCTCCGCTTAGCACTGGCTTTTTGCCCTGTTGAGGCCAAACAATTGCTGGAGAATTCAGCTCATTTCCAACCCGTAAATTCCAGGGCTCTGGGAGACAACAAGACTTGTCCAAAACGCGCTCAGAGTCACTAAAACACAGACACATCCCCTGGTCTTGTCTGATGACCAGTTAAGTGACTTTCATGAATGGAATGAGCGCCCACTCGGATCAGGGCACGGCAGAGCCAAACTCTGTGCTCCCTGGCAAGGCAGGACGTGGCCAAAGAAGTTGGAAGCAGAGGAGGGGTAGAAAAATCTTTAACCTTATTCAAAATAAGCAACTAGAAGTCAGGTCTTGCAGGCAAAATAGCCTCTTTGGGAGAGACTCGGTGGAGGCAACTTGAAGATGGGATATGGAGTTGCCAAAGCAACATGCTTGGAGGTTAGGAACTGTGGGCTTCCATCCACAAAGGTCCTTCCTGCGCACGGAGGAGCCCTCTGGGCGGTCCCTGCTTTCCGCAGGGTTTACTCCGGGTGTGCCTGTGTTCCCAGGCGCCTCTGCCCTCCGGGTTGGGATTTACCTGTGTGTGACGTGTCTGTCTTGCAGCTTTCTTTGTAAGGGAATTGCTCACACATCCATCAGCGGTGCAGCCCGGGGTGCTGTACCCAGTGAGTGGGAGCAGTGCCTGCTTGCTCGAGTCCTGCCGTGCCCCAGGATGCTGCATCTGGAGCTACAGAACAGCCCTGTGAGCTGGCAGAATCTCCAGGGAGGTCTGAGCTGCTCTAGGTGAGCTGCTCCTAGAGGCTTGTACTGTGCTACTAACTGTGGAGCTGGGTTTGAGGGGCAGAAACCACCTCCATCCTTCCAACGCCTGGACATTTCTTGTGACCTCATGGAAACCATGTCCTGCACCAGCATCCTTGTAGCAACCCCTTTGCAAGCATGTCCTTTTCCCCCCTCTCTCTTTTCCTCTGAAGACGTCTGTCTCTAAACAATGCTAATGCAATTTCATAGCAGACAGCTTAAATACTGTGTTTAAACACCATAATAATAAGTTTGGGTAGAAAAACTCCACTTTTATCATAATAGTAAAAGTATTAACTGGATCACTGTTTTTGAAGAGTGTTGCCTTACATAAGCATCCAGGGGTTGTTACGACCTTAAAATACTAGCTGATTACCTGGTATAGCTCATCCCAGTGCTTAGGTAGGCATTTGTGCTTGCAGTAGATCAACCAAGAGCGGCCTGGATGTCCTAGATCCTTCCAAAGTTGACCCTGCTGTTCTGCTAGGTGAGTTGCAGGTGAAGTTTGATACCAGCTATGACTTCAGAGCGAGACCTGTCCCTGCTTAATTCCAATGTCCTCCATAGTGAGTTAATAAGTAGAGTTCCCAATGATGATGATGATGGTGAAGATGGTGTCCCCCAACGCATTAAACAGCAAGGAGCTCTTCTGGTGCTGCTCTTACGGGCCCTCATTATAGCAGTGGTGAGGGGAGATGAGATGGTCTGGGGAGATGCAACGGGGGAATCTGTAGCCTTTCTTGCCTGTGCAGGGCTCAGCTTGGGTGCAAGGTCTTCTTGGACATCCCCTCCTTACTGGCAAGCTCAGAAGCTCCTCAGCTTTGTGTCATGGGAAATGTGGAACAACTGGGTTCAAGTGGCATCCTCTGGGAGCTCAGTGGTTTTAAATGTGTTTTGGGGGTTCTGAAAGCTCCATGAGTGACTTCTGGCCTCAGTGTTCAGATGAGCATAGTGGGGAAAATGTCCAAGTAGTTGAGAAAACTGGTGAGTGAGAAGACCCAGGACTTGGGCGCAGCTGTAGCTTCTTGCTTTCCTTACCCCTAATGGGATGCACTGCAGTGGCCAGAACAGACAAGCATGGTTTTTAAGCGGATGAAATTAAAAGCATGAGATAAACCCTTATGGACACCTTCTCATCACAACTGGAAGCTGTGACACATTGTACTCTACAGAATAATTTTGGAAGAGTTCTGGAAATGTGGAAATAGCATGACTGTAAGCCTATTATAAGCATTACCATTTTATTCTAGTCTTGAACAAGTGAATTAAGTTACTGTAAATGGCTTGAGCAGTAAGACTTGGCAGCGTGCAGCAGCAAGTTGTCATGAAATGGGTTTAACCTTATTTTTCAGAACAGAGGGAGTAATGGGTTTTCAATTGACTCGAGCCAAATCTGTATCAAGTCTGTCTCTTCCATATCTCTTCAGAGTTTTGTTCGTACAGTGGTCTAGTGGATGTTGTGAACATATGGGGCTTAAATTTATTTAATAGATGCAGGAAAAATGAATTTAAGGTTCTTGGAGTATTAAGGTAAAGATTTCCAGCTCTGTTCTAATGGAGCATTTGTTTTCTGACGATGATCATACATCATTAGGCTCTGTGCTGTGTGCTGCATTCTGGGGCCAGGGGATATTATTGCCAAAGGATATAAACATGTTTATGGAGCCACTTTATTGAGTTGTGTGATTAAATATACTAAAATTGTAAATGTCAGTAGGACTTATAGTGCTTTGTGTTGTAAATTTTGCTTGAGAGTGTAGGACTAAGTACCACGTTAGTCTGTATAAACTGGCGTAAATCAAGTTCTGACCAACTGAAAACTTGCCCCCTTCCACAGAAGCTATAAACACTGGGCTTTATAACCATTAAACACATAGATAGGAGCACATACTATATGGGTTTTTCCTTTCTGGGATGGCCAAAGTGACCTACGCAGGGTCATAAAATAGCAGTTACGTTTTAATGCTTCTGGATGACTGACAACTTACGCAGGAGCAGGGAGGAGCAGAGCTCCAGAGCTTCACCTTGCACTGACACAGGATGAGAGGAGGAACCTTCTCCTGGTGTGAGGGCCATTGGTAGATAAATGAGTTGGACCAAACTGGCTTGTCCTTCCTGGTGCATGTAGCTCTTGTGAGCTCAGTGCACAAGTGAGGCAGAGCTTTTTCCCACCTTCATATCTGGGTTTGTTCTGTTCCATATTGAAAGGTGAAATTCAAAGCACATCAGCTGTGCGAGTGAGCCGTTCTGCTGGCTAGGGATCCACATCTTGTTTGTTCTTTAGCTTCGGGAGCCTGGACCTCTTGCAGCACCTTATCCTTGGGGGGTTGTAAAAAAAATCCTCTTTCTAATAGTTTTCAAAAAGATGCACTGTGCTATAGCTTGAAATTAGGGTTCTGTTGCATTTATACTGTGGAATTTGATACTTTAAAAACTCAGTCATCTTTTTCCTTTTTTATTATTATATTATTTTATTATTTTAAATTATTTAAATTATTTAATATTAAATTATTTAATCCCGTTTTATTATTTTAAATCCATTTTTGCTTACGTGCTGCTTCCTAAGCATAGGTCTGTGATGCCCAAAGGCACTTGGGGCTGGTTGCTCTCCACGGCCGAGTTACCAACGTAGTTTGGAGCGTAGGTCGTTTCCATGCTGGATTGATGGCTTGCCTGGATCCCAAGGGTGGTGTTTGCAGGCGTGGGGGTTATCCGTGTTGATTCGAGCTACGCACAGCCGGATCCGTGTGCGAGCGCCTGGAGTATTAACAAGAGGAGACTTTGCTGCCTGCGTCTGCATGTTGAAGCTTTATGGGCAATAACATTTTTATGTGCCTCTGATAATTAGACCCGTCATAAAGCACAATAGCGTGTTTCACAGCCCTTCTTTATTCTTTAATATGAGGGAGTGTTTTCTTTGTCTCAAGCTTGTTCTGAGTTTTTTTTTTTTATTATTATTATTTCCTGAGCCTTCCCGTAGCCAAATCCAAACCCTGCGGCTCTGGCTGCCGCAAAGGGAGCCAGGGAAGCAACCCCTCATCTTGCCAACTATCAGCTCGAGCTTGAAGCCGCTTAAGCAGCAGCTCAGGGAGGCAGCTTCTTCCTTTAAATCCCCTGCCTGTGTGTCATGCTCTAAATAAGGCTCTAAATCTCCGTGTTTTCTCGCTGCACCGGAGGGGACTCTTGGCAAACACCTGTAACTTGCTGGTTTAGATGTGCCGTGCGGATTTGCATGCCTGGCTGCTGACACAGCGTGCCCAGACAGCACCAACGTCTCTGCACATCCCATTAGTCCAACTGCTCTGCCTCGGCTGCACGAAGGATTAGAGAAACGTGCTAGCAGCTACCAACACCCATCCAGGAGAGCCTTGGGTCCCCACGTGCCAGAAACGCCGCTGACACGGGACTCACTTGCTGCTCTTACGGGACGCACGGGCAGGTGGGCAGAGATTTGTGCATGTCCCCAGGCACAGCCTGCCAGAAACAGCCTCAAACACGCCTGATTTCTGGTGAAATACAGCATGTTTTTGGCTTTGCTTATGGCAAAAGCATTTCAGGTGCTGCCAGTGATGAGCGCAGCCAAATTCTGCAAGGGAGAAGTTGAGCACAGATTGCACTGAACCTGCTGCGAAACATAAGCACACACACACATACATATATATTTATTTATTTTATTTTTATATATATAATATTTATTTTATATATATATATATTATTTTTTTATTTATATATTTATTTTTTGTTACAGTTGGAGGAGAGTAGGAACATGCACAATATGACATGTATTAAAGTGAGTTGGTGTTTCTGTTTATCAAGCAGGTTGAGTACCAGCTTGATAAGGTGTTCCAAGGTGTTCCAAGCATGGCAGGGTTATGACTGCTGGAAAACACTGAACCCGTATGTAATTTAAAAGTAAACACAACTGCCTTTATATGGCAGTTTTGATAAGTCTGTGGGGTTTTGTTTGTTTTGTTTTGTGAGAAATATGGTTTGGTGCTCTTAGAGCCCCGACTTGAGGGTGCACTTGGGAGGTTGGACTAAATTACATTAAAGTTGCTAAATTTTGCAGCTGTGGGGAAGTTCAGAGCTATGAAATCTTTCTCTGTAAGCAGCAATTTTTGCTGATACAGATGTTGGGTTTGTAGATGGAAGAAAAAACAGCCTGTGTAGTAATGGGAGAGTGCTGGCTCATGAGGAAACCGGGGATGTGGCAACATCTCTGAAAAACTGAACATGTTGTGTGGGTGGCTTTTGCTGACCCTTCATAAGGTTGTTTGAAAGAGACCTTCTTCAGCTTGGTAAAAGAGGCTTAATTGGTGCTTGTGAAGAGAGGCTGTGGCTTCTTTTGAAGACTTAACTCCTGACCTCTACCAGGCACAAGGGCAAATGTGCTATTCATTGCTCCCAAAGCTTCAGGGAGAAAATCCTCATAGTTGTGAACCCGTGTGTCTCAAGGGCTTGGGAACAGAGATCTGGGGAAATTACAGTCTTTGTACTCTTCAAATTCCATACCAAATCTCCTGTTAAGACAAACTGCTTCTTGATATAAGGGATATGAGTCTTCTACCATACACCTGAATCATTCTACCATGTCCGCATCAGAAGCGATTTTTAAATATGCTTATAACTATTGTAGATGCTGTCTGTTATGGAAATATTAATCATCTACATAGAGATAGTTCACTGACTCATCCCTTAATCCAGCTTTTCTTCAAAGCCTAAACATTGATACAGGTCTAAGGGCAAGCATGTTACTGTCTCTCACTGAAGCCTCCATGGAGGTGTTTTTCTGCAGCCTCAAGATTCTGCCTGTTTTGGGGTTAAATAACATTATTTTCTATGTTCCTGAAAAAACGAGCTATTGCAAAGCAGGGGGTGAGTGTTTGGTGCACGTTTAGTCCCAGCTCATGCTCACACCTTCTCTCCTGAGGTTTAAGTGAACGTGGGGTGGTAGACTATGTGAGTATATTTCTCCATGTCAAACATGGGATACCTTAAGAGCTTGTAGGCATCAGTCACTAGTCAGTTCATCTGCCTATGCCTGTACTGACATGTGTGAATGGATTAAAGAAGCTTAACTTAAACAGTCGATGTTAAAAGAGTTTGGGCATGTTGAGGAAGCTGCTTGTCCGCTGAGCTCCTTGCAGCCCAGAGTGGTAAGCAGCTCCCTCCTTGCTAATAAATCACAGAATCACAGAATGCTTAAGCTTGGAAGGGACCTCTAGAGATCATCTAGTCCAACCCCCCTGCTCAAGCAGGGACACCCAGAGCATATAAAAACATCATAAATATCATTAAAAAAAAACTGATAATCATGTGACCATCCGTGTAGAGGACGGAAAAGGTAGGAAATGAGGGGAGGCTGCGAGCCTGGAGACCGCTGTGCCTCATCCATAGCTCTTCTGTCCCGCAGGCATTGACATCCTGAAGCTCGTGGCGGCCCAGGTGGGGAGCCAGTGGAAGGATATCTACCAATTCCTGTGCAACGCCAGCGAGCGGGAGGTGGCCGCCTTCTCCAACGGCTACACGGCCGACCACGAACGGGCCTACGCGGCCCTGCAGCACTGGACCATCCGCGGGCCCGAGGCCAGCCTCGCGCAGCTCATCAGCGCCCTGCGCCAGCACCGGCGCAACGACGTCGTGGAGAAGATCAGGGGCCTCATGGAAGACACCACCACGGTAACGTGGGGCTCGGTGTGATGCTCTTGGGACACAAATACTCATTTTATAAAGCTGGGTGTTGCGCTTGGGCAGCCTGTCCTGATGGGACCGATGCTTGGATGGGTGGTACTAGGTTGACCTGGTAACTGGGCTGTAGGTTAACTCGTAATGAAGTAGCTGGGCCCCATTTCACCCCAGAGCTTCTCAGGGCTTCCCAGGCAGTTGTGTTTAACACATCTGCTGGCCAAGCATTTCTAAAGAGCACTTTGTGGTTCATTTGCAGCCTCAAAGCTCACCGTGGAGGAGGCTGGTGCCATAATGAACTGAACGCTTGTGTTGGGGAGGTGTGAGGAAAAAGCATCTGCTTTTTAAACTTCCTCTTAAAGACTACCCCTGAATCCCCCTGGATTTTTTTATGGAAAGCCATCGCAGAGCCCTCAGTGCTGGGGTGGTGCAATAGCAAGTTGGTCTCTCCAAGGCTGCAGCTGGCGGCAGGGAAGGACTCATGTCTCCTGTGAAGGAGCCAGGGACAGGCTGTGCTTGGCTGTCCCTGAAGCCCTCCAGGGTTGTCCCCTCTGCAGCAGTTTCTCAGCACAGTGTGAATTTGGGGGGCCCAAGAGTTCTCTGAAGAATCTCAAGTGTTCACACACATTTGTGTGACCCTTGGGCTTGCATTTTTGATGGCTCCTCAAAATCCCACCAATCATTTGTGTATTGAGCATTGCCTCAGGTTTTCTATTCTCCAATTTTCAATAGTTTTTTTTTCTGCAAACTGTGTAGCAGCTCCTGTTCCAGCTTAATAGGTGTGCTTTGTGTAGTGCTTTTCTTCCTTCAAACTCCCAGTAATTAAGCAGTATGTAGCTCTCTTGTACCATGCTCCAAGGGGGTTTTGTGTGTGTATGTGTGTCCAAGATGAAAAACAAAGTGAAAAGCCTGAGATAAATCTATAGGAAAAGAGAGAGGCAAAGAAAACTAATCTTGCACGTGGCTTGCACGTGTTTATGAAACTTTCATTATGTGCACGGTGCCGAAAGGACACGATGTCCTTTCGGTCTCCTTGAGCAGGTAGTAAACTCTCTGTTCTCCTGGTTACTGTTTTGACTTTGAATAATGCCACAGTAAAATGCGAGGCAGCAGATAAAAGGTTTGGTTTGTTTGTCAGCCCGATGCCTAATTAACCTACCTAGAAAGATTGTGCGGTGCTCAGCGTTCCTGAACGCTGTGCTCCGTGGCGGCCAAGAGCACTGGGTGCTTATTCTCAAATGGCAAAAATTTGCACTAGGAGCTGGGTTTTTTAGTGTGATTTGTTGAGGCACTTGCTTTCTGGCAACTGAATAACCACTAGCCATTTGCTTACATTAGACATGTGCTCTTAATTCTGAAAATCCAATAGTTGGACCAAATGTCTCTGAGAATAAGCAAATCCAAGCAGGTTTTTAAATGCAAGTTTTCTGAATGTTGTTTAAACTCTGTATTTAGAGGACAGCTGTGGTGGCTCTACAACCAGGCATTTGAAAACTTGCATTGAAAAAACCTTCAGCCTTTGGGATGAAATCCTTCAAACTGTCCGAGGGGAGGAACATGTGGCTGATCAGGTTGTCTCCATGGAAGACATCAAGAAATTGACAGTCACCACTTGAAACTGCTGTCAGGCCCTTCAGAGACCTGAATGCAAATGTATGCAACAACCTGCGTGCACTGGTGAATACCAGGGGGGATTTGCATGCAGGAAACTGGCCTGAATGATGACATATAATGAGTGGTACGAAGGGGCCTCCAGCCAGCCCTTGGGCAAAAAATAACAAGACTGATGGCTCCGTTCCTCTGCATGATAATTGCATTTTGCAAAAGGAGGATGGGATGAGCGAGTTGCATTGGAGGAGGGAAGGCTGAGGTCCTGGGAAGTGCTCTTGTATGGCAAAATGCATATTCAATCTAAAATTTTCTGGAATAGAAACCATGCTGGAATAGGTTAATTTTCTTAAAATAATATATTATATTCCCAAACATTATATACCATCTGGAGACTTCCTTTTCTGGGGTGTTTTTTGCCCATAAGGGCAGATCTTGCACATGGCTATTCCTATACAGCTTTTCTGGCCCCGAAGGTACCAGACTGGTTATTGCAGAGGAACAACGCGTGGGATGTTAAAGCTAAAAAAGCACCCCTGGGTATGGATCTGACGTGGCCACGCAGTGCATTTTTGCAAAGTGCCATCCTGCTGCAGCCTGTTTACCTTCTTTCCCTGAAGCAGACCTTGGCATTTTGATGAAGACTGAGATAATCAGCCACAGAGCTGGAATAACCCTGGGGCTGGAGTGGGAGAGACACAGAAATCCATGGGAATCGCCTGACGCAAAGGCAAATGGGGCCCCGGAGCCCTGGAGCAAAAGACTGCTTTGCAACACTGCAATGCAGTGAACAGGCAGAGGAGCACATTGCTAAGTGCCAGGAGCCAACTTGGAGGTTGTCCTTTATTTTTTCCTTTTTTTTTTTTTTAAAGAAAAATCTGTGCCAGTCTGTGCATCCTCCTTCCTGGCTTACCTGCCTGATGTATCTCCTGCCACTAATGATGTGAAGCCCTGGGGATGAGGGAGGGCGAATGGGCTGCTGGCAGCAGAGCCTGCAGAGAACTGGTATTAGGAAACGTGTGGAAATTCCCCTTTCCTGCAGAAAACCACTGCCTGACGAAGGGAAAGAGGGAGGAAATTGCAGAGCAGTTGCTGTGCAGGGAGGCATCCCGTTGTGGGGAGGGCCCTGATGTCCGGCACTTTCCCGGGGTTTTAGTCTGGACTTGCTGGGAAAGACCCGCAGGGAGTGGGGTCCTGGCCTGAGGCAGTAATTAAGGTTTTGGTTGTGCAGAGTCTGGGCTTGCCTCCCGTGGGGGGATTTTGGGTTAGGTGCCCCTGCTTTTGTGGCTGCTGAGGCACTCGGGCTCATCCGGGCCCGAGCAAAGATGCCTTCATGGTAAATCCCATCCCCATGGCCTTCATCTTGCCTTCCTTAGGCTGAAAGACTTGGAAAAGCCTCAGTTTTGTAGAGCCCTTTTCACCAAGAAGCCTTTGGGGCCCTAGAATATAAATATTTACAACTGCTGATAATGCAGGATCCTCTGTAATCCAGGTCTCCGGAGCATTGCAGTATCGGGCAGCAGTGCTTTCCTCTGGAGAAAGAACAGCTCTACTGAATACTCAGTGTGTTTTTTATTATTGTTATTATTTTTTGCCCTGAAGGATTATACTGCTTCTCCCCTGCGCTGCCTGAATTTAGGTTAAAACGGGATTAGCCCTCTGAATCACTCTGCTGCTTTCTGCAGCAGTTGCTGACACAGAAAGCGCGGAGCAGCTGCGGGAAGGAGCTCGGGCTGGGCTGGGCTGGCGCGGCCCCAAGTGAAGGGAATGCTGTGATCCATGGAAATCCCAATCCCTAATTTGGGGGTTAGAAGTGGAAAAGCCAAGTATGGCCCTCGAGGCAAGCGGGGTCTCTTGAGGATAAGCTGCCTTGCAGTTGTGCGCGGGCTGCATCGCTCCGTCGTCATCCTCGTGGCCACAGCCTCCTGGCGCAGCTCGATGCTGATGTTGCCATAAGCATCCCTTCCATTCCTTCCCTGTTTGTTTATTCCTTTATTGGCCATTGCTGAAATATTCCAAGGCAATGATAGGGAAAAGCAAAGGGGCTTGCTTGGGGCATTCGAAATAAGCCAAAGAATGAGTTGGGAAGGTGGGTGGTGGTGGGGATGGAATTGAAAGTGGTGCAGTTGGTGCTGTGTCCTGCGTGATCCTCTGTTTTGCAATTTCCTTCTCCGGAGGGGCTGGAGGAGAAGAGGATGTGAAAGCTGCGCCGAGCTGTGCTGCAAGCAGGCAAATGGCTGCTGCAAGCGCCCCTCGTGCCTCTGCTTCTTCTTTCACAGATCAGAGCTCTTTGGGTCAAGAGCCTGGAGCAGCATTCTGCAAGCAGAGCCCAAAATTCGAGCTGTGTCAGGCTCCTGCTCCAGGAATGACTCGCTTGATTTCCTCTTTTTACAAAGCAGAACTGGGCTGGGCTGGTTAATTTGCCTTGTGACGATGGAGAGAGGGTGAAGTTACTGCAGAGTTTCCCTCCCAAGAGGTTCACGGCAGGACACTGGACACGAGCAGGGCTCCGAGGTGCTGAGGCAGCTGGACAAAGTTCACTTGCAACTTTCCTTTCCGGTTTTCCAGACACAGAGTTGTGATATAAATGGGTCAGAGTGTAGAGGAAGGCAGCAGGGAAGGCAGCTCTTCTCTGGCAGGCTTGCGCTAACCCTTGGGTTGACTTTCTGTGAACCATGGGTTGGAATGAACCTGAAGGATTTACAAGGAATACAAATGTAGTTTTATAGCAGACATAATCATATTTGGGTTCTCCTCCTGTTTGTGGTAGCATCTGCTTGGGTTCTATATATCATATCCAGTAAAAAGGGCTAAGGAGCAAAAGATGAAACTAGAAAATGTAGAGGGCTCAGAGCAACCAGAAAGCGATACCGACCTGCTCATCATCAAGCTGGGGAATTCCTTGCCACAAGAGACTGAGGCTAAAACTTTGAGTTCAAAAAGTGATTGACAAATTCATAGAAAAGAAAACACCCTAAGGTTTCATGTAGACACCATCTCCTATTCTGAATTGCACCAGGCCCACAAATCACCTGTGCTGGTGGGGGGAGTGCTCATCTGTTTCTTCTCGAAAATAGTAGCATTTTGGTCTTGGTATCTCGCCAACATCTAAATCACAGAATCACAGACCCAACTGCCCAGATCTTCCTCTTCTTGTGGTGTAAGACAGTCAATCTGTACTAGCTGTTTTCCAGGGCTGCTTTACAAAGTGTAGGACCTCAGGTCCACACACAGTAGCAGTGCCTGATGCTCTTTAGAAATGTGGCCCAGGAAGCCTGGGGCAGAGCTCTGCTTTCCCACCCCACCCTCGGGCGTTGGAGCACCCGCCTACGCTGTGGGAAAGCGGAGAAAGGTCGTTCCTCCACCCAAGGGCACGTCTTCTCAGCTGTGAACCCTGCCAGGGAAGTCATGGACTTCCTCTTCTCTCGACCTCCAGTTCGCTTTGTAAAATGTCCCAGTGTCAACAGGAGAGCATGGAAAGTGGGATCCCTGCAGCAGGCAAGATCCACCAGCCAGACCTTGGCCGTGGGTCAATGTAGGGATGGCCCAGGCTGGCAATGAAGTAGCAGAGGTGCTACACCTGGGTGGCATCTTAGCTGCAGTGTGTCCCTGGCACCATCCAAGGTGCAGGCAGTGGCCTGTCCTGGTAGGTTTCTCTTCCCATCCATCTGGTTTAGGGTTTTCATGTTCTCCAGAACAGGTAGACTTGGCTCTTCTGCAACCTTCATAAGACTTTTTGCTTGGGCAAAGGAGATTTTGACTTCAGAAGATGGTTTGGCCATAAATGGCATCCTCCAAACACAACGGTGCCATGAAGGAAGGACAGAGAGACCCACTTGTGTTGATGAAACATGAAGGACTGCCAGGGAATGCTCCACGTGGGTTCCTGCTGTAAGGTACTGTGCAGGGACTTACTTGCAGGGGCTTTGCACAAGATTTGTCATCACTTTTGGTGCGTTACCCGCTCGGTGACCCCGCCAGCTGCCCCTGCTGTCACAGGTAATCTAGACATGTCCACCGAAAGAGCTGATCAGAGGTGGCAATCTCATTTAATGGAAAAAAGTGCTTCTAGAGGAGCACAGAGCTGCTCATCTGGGCAGGTCTTCCTCATGCAGGCATTCCCAGGTCAGAGCGAGCCTTCCCTAACACTCCTCCTCCTCCTCCTTTCCCTGCTCCAGGGTCCCATGCGGAGACATAACGAGCCTGAAAATAGAGCTGGCACAAGCCGTGTCATCTAGACATCTGGGAGGTGGCAACTTCAAGGCTAAATATAACCCCTCCAAAATGGCACGCAGCAAACGGCGTGTCCAGCTGACCTGGTGACCATACAGCCTCCCTCTGAAGAGGTTTCTCCTCTGACCGCAGCCTCCACTAACACCCCCTCTGGAAAACAGCAGCCGTTTCGTTGGCGTTGGGCAAGAAAACCCACCCACCCACGTACCAGTTCCCTGCCATTTTGCTTGAAAAACCCTGCTGTATTATTATTATTGTTATTATTATTGTTGTTATTATTTCTCCTGGAAAGGCCCTCAGGAGGTCAGTATATGGTGGGCCTGGGGTTAGTGTCGACACGAGAGCGCTCAGTGGCCGCCGGCGCACACGGGGGCTCTTGCAAGGTCCCTGCCTTGGTGCAGTTGATGGTGTGCAGTATTTCACAGCTCCCTGCCCAGCGCCTTTAAATGCTGCTCCTAGGCTTAAGGAGAGGCCTAGGAGTAGCTGCAGGACACTCTGCTTGCCCAATCCAGCTCTGCTGCGGTCAAGGGAGGAGAAAGGGCAGCCGGGGCCGCGAGCGGGGTTGGCAGGCGCCAAGCTTGGCCCAGATGACTCCTCTGCTATCTGCCCACGGGCGCCAGCAGGCGAAGCCTGCGTGTCTACAGCCTGATCACTGTGTTCACAGCAGCATTCGGGGCTCCCTGAGCCGCCGCCGTGGCCACGAGCGTGTCCCTCGTCACCGCCGTCCGCTCTCGAGAGCGGCGCGTCAGGCTGACAAACAACTCTCAAGGGTTGTTTTGAACGGGTGCAGTTCTGGCTGGAGAGGCCAGCCGGGAGCTGTGCTGATAACTTTGATTTGGGTTGTGCTGTTTGATCCCCACGACTCCTATCGCCACTGTTTTTGCGGGAAGAACGACTGGGGCGTTTCATTCAAGGAGGATTTTTTAATTATTTCTTGATTTCCACAACCGATCCTTCTGAATGTGAGTGCAGTCATGGCAGTTTGTTTATACAGGTTGGGCTTTTATTGACGTGCAATAAAGTTAAGACAAGCCCTTTCTAACCAGGATAAGAGACTCAGCAGTTCAAAGGAGTTAAAAGTCTACGTCCTTTCATCCTTTTTTTTTTGCATCCATCCCCTTTTCTCCCTCTAAAAAGGCTTTAGGGAGAGCCTGCTCAAGTCCTCCCGCTTAGAGCACCCTTCCAGATCAAACCCAGGCTGTGTTTAGGAACCAAAATGTTGCCATTGGGGCCGGCATCCTAAAGGGCTGTGAATACACAGGAGCCTTTAAGGGTTCTTTTTAGCCTTGCAAATCTCTTACTGCAGCGATCAAAAAAAATATATTGGCCAAGTGCCCTGGAAGCTGCCAATGCGACAGAGCTCTTATGTGCATGTTTTTTTGGGCTGAAAACCATCAACTTCTTGCCAGATGACAGCACTGCGGGTCTTCCCCCACTGGGGACAGGCCCAGGGAGTCCTGCTCTGTTTCGGACATGCGATGCACCTAAGGACCCCCGCCGTGTATCTGCAGATAGAACCACCGTGGTGAACACAGGGCTCACCGCGTGAGAAAGAAGGTATCTGCAGAAAGCCTGGCCTTGGAGGAGCTCCAAATCACTGGCTTTCCACCATCAGCCCTGCAGCCCTCAGGGATTGGTGCTGCAAAGGCGCTGCAGGCAGGAGGCTTCTTCCCCCTGCATTGGAGCTCCCGTCGCTTTGCTCCAGCATTGGAGGTCCTAAAAAAATAAATAAATTAATTATTGCCACAGTGGTTTCAAGCAAATGAGTCACACGCTATTAATAGTGTTTTTGCACCTATTCCCCAGGCTTTACCTCAAAGCAACCTTTTACTTTCCCTAGCCTTTCAAAACCCTGCCGTGCTCCTCTTTGCTTTCTTCCCTCAGTTTAAATATTAACACCCATTCAAGCATCCTGTTTACTTTGCTTAATAAACTAACAAATGTTCAGCTCTTTGGAACGCTCTGAGCTCTGAGGACGCCTACAGTCGAGAAATAACCCGGGGTGATTTTCTAGAGTGCTTTAGCAGCTGTTTAATTAAACGCCAAATAACTGGCCCGCTTCTTCTGGGAAGTGTTTTTCCCTCTGCTTGGAAGGCAAGGCAAGGGCAGCGGGGGTTTTTCATGCCCTCCAGGTGCTTTTTCCATGTTGATGAGGCCCTTTTTGGAAATGGGGAGCTGGAGAGTAAATGGATGGATTGCATGGGGAAAAAACTAACCTCGAAAGTGTGTTTATTTTTAAAGGGGAAATTGCAGCGTCTTGCCGCTTGGGAAGCATCCAGTTGCTATTCTGGCTCTTCGCTTGCTGCTTTCTTCCCCGTTAATGACAACAGTCTAATTCTTGTCGATGAATTGTATTGAGAAGGGAGTTTTGGAGGGGGATGCAGATTCTTTTAATTAAGAATTAACACTGGTTTGTGTTTTTGCCATGCTTATTACATAACATACCGAGGCAGAACAAATCCTCCCTTTTATTTTTCATCTGAAAAAAAAAAAACCAAAAGAAACTTTTATTCGGCTACGAGCAGACTGAAATGTTAAGTTAATGGGAACTACTGGGCATCTCGGTGGACACGTGAGGGGCCACCCACGCCCTCTGTGGGTGGCAAATTCCTCGGGGTGGATGAGGAATGCACCACGATACCCATGTGCGCCCCAGAGTGCGGAAGAGCGACACAGAGAGAATTTGAGATGGATTTCCTTAGGATATGTACTTGGAATGTGCTCTGCTCTCCAGTACTACCTAGAGACTGGGAGAAAGTTTGTTGCGGGTGGGAATGGCTCGTAATACTACTCCTGGACAGGTGGGATAAGGAGGGGAAGAGTTTAAGGGTTCCGGTGCTGCTTGGAGCAATCTACTCAGAGCAGGAGACGGCAGGAGCCCTGCAGCAGTGTCAGAGGTGTTGGCCCATGGTATTTCCCCAGGTCTGCCTCACTTGGAGGCCTGTGTGGGATGGTGGAAACCAGAAATGCTGTATTGTTGGGGTTTGTCATGCCAGAAGTGATGCTGAGAGGCTGAGAAGGGCATTGGGTTTGTGATTGGGTTGGTGATAACTGGGCCAAACTGAAGGCCCTGAGCTGATGCTGTCACAGTTATTTATTCTTTCTGACCTTCAGGTCAAGTGGGACAGAGTTACATGTTCACCTTGTACTTACGGGAGTCTGGACAGGATGGGTCAAACAAATTATTAACTTGGAGCGTGGCTTGACATCGAAAAATGGGCTAAGCTGTGGTCACCTAAGTGCCTCTGAGGGGATGTGTGGCGACATCGTTTCTGTCCCTCGGGCATGTTGGCAGCCAAATCCCTCTAGGTCACACTGGTGCCGTCACAGGGCGGATGTAATCCAGAGCATTGTGCCCCAAAGGAAGCTTAAATCCCAGTGACGCGTGGACAACTGGCGTCATAGACCCTTGGAGATGGTTCAGCAGCGCTGCTCTCCTAAACCAAACGCGCTGAAATGGAAATAACCAAGGGGTGCTGCGTCTTTCACCTTCCAAGCTTTGCTGTGTTTTGTGCTTGTGAAATGATAAATATGGGAACAATTTTAATCCCCTACTTGACTTGTGTAGCAGCGTTGGTGGGAGCAATGTGAGCTCCATAGTCTCCTGAGCAGAGGTTTTGGTGGGGGAACATGTGTCCTGGCCAAAGTGGTGCCTGGGGGATTGCTCAAGCTCTTGCACCCTCCTCAGATCATGTGTAGGGGATGGTAGAGCATGTCTAGGGCATGTCTAGAGTAGGAGAGGATCACACTAACTTTTACCAGCCTTTACTGCGAGCACAAGGGGTGTTGTGATATGATTGAGTTGAAGCTAGTTGTCCATACCCAGCAGTCTGGTCTATGAAAACACTGGGATGCTCTTGGGAAGGCCAGAAGGAGGGTCATCTGCTTGATAATCATGGCTCTTAGTCCTCCACAGTTAAACTTCAGGCTTTTTTGACGTTTTCCTTCAACGCAATAATGAAAACCAAGGGAAAATACTGTCCTGTGGTTGTGTATGTTGTACTGTCAAGAGTGCAGGTCACTTTGCTCGCACGGCTGTTGAATGTGTGCTGAGTGGTAGCAATGGTTTCCACCTCTGATTCTCCTCTGGTTCCTGTTTTGTGGGGTGCTGGGTTGGAGAAGGGGGCTTTGGGGATCAACAACTGCAGGTTACCTTGGAGGACACTCTGCACAGATGGCACTTGCACGGGACAGGTTGTTCCCAAGGACAGGATCAGATGGCTTTGGAAGCCCCAGAGCTAGTGTTGCGCCTGATTCCCGGCGGGATACAGGCAGTGTTGAGCACGAGGTCGCCGCATAATATCCCCATGGGTCACCTCTTCCAACGTCTTCTCTGCAGCTGGAACCGGACAAGCTGGCGCTCCCGGTGAGCCCCAGCCCGCTCAGCCCCACGCCCAGCCCCGCGCCGAAGCCCCCCGAGGCGGCCGCCCTCACCGTGGAGCCCTCTCCCTCGGAGAAGAAGTGCTTCTTCGTGGATGAGTCGGAGCCCCTGCTGCGCTGCGACTCGACGTCCAGCGGCTCCTCGGCGCTCAGCCGGACGGGCTCTTTCATTACCAAAGGTACCAACCACGGGGTGCAGGGGAGGGCGGGAGGATGAGAGCCTGAGGGTCGGTCATGGGCCTCGCCTGCGGCCTGCTCGTGTGGAGCCACCTACTGAGCAGTGGCTCCGTCACGTCCCTAGGGTGGATAGCTGGGGAAAAGGGACCTTCCACGTACGCTTTATGGCATCCTGATTCAAGATGATGAACACAATCTCTTCTCAGTGGTGGAATCACAGTCTCTTCTCAGTGGCAGCCAGTGATAGGACAAGGGGCAATGGGTGTTAACTTGAAACACAAGAAGTTCCATCACCATATCAGGAAGAACTTCTTGACTGTGAGGGTGACAGAGCCCTGGAACAGGCTGCCCAGGGAGGCTGTGGAGTCTCCTTCTCTGGAG
>JAVCKT010022552.1:4274-21240 GCA_032273925.1 Rhynchotus rufescens
GCATCCAAGCGGGTTTTAAAGATCTCCAAAGAAGGAGACTCCACAACCTCTCTGGGCAGCCTGTTCCAGTGCTCTGTTACCCTCACAGTGAAGAAATGCTTCCTTAAGTTCCTGTGGAACTTCCGGTACTTCAGTTTGAAGCCATTTCCTCTAGTCCTATCACTGTCCACCACTGAGGCCGGCCCCCTCCTCCTCACTGCCTCCCTTGAGGTATTTATACACGCTGATCAGGTCCCCCCTCAATCAAAACTATCTAAAAACTAATCAAAAAACTAATCAAAACTATCAAAAACTAAAACTAATCAAAAACTATCTTGCCTGATCGTAAAATGAGACTTCCTTCCAAAGAGACACCTACAAAATACATTTCTTATTTTCTTTAGTCACGTGGCTGTTAGAACAGCTTAAAAGAATTACAGAGTTATAAAACTTATATTTACTTATATTGTTATATATATATATATGAACTGTCATTTGCATGATGTCATTCAGAAAGATCAAAGTTTCTATCACTATAGGACTGAAAATACTGGATTAGAATAGCAAAATTTGAGCAGTGTTAACCATTGTGGCTGTTAGTGGTCCTCCAGCAATACTGTTTTCTTGTTAACTTTTAAACTTTTCCACCCAAAGAGTCTGGAAGGATGTTGTAGAAAAACCTGGAAGGATTTTGTAGTAAAAAAGAAGTAAAATAGTTACAAGTAGTGCCCTAGGGCCCTCACTTTATGACATGCTGATTGCCTCAAGCACTAGAAAATGAATATAGAAGCAAGGTCTTCTTTGGATACTTTCAGTGTGTTTTTCTCCCTTTGAGATTATTTGAAACAATTTTTACCCAGCTTTTGCTGAGATCATCAATAAACAGCTCTTCGTATGAAGAATCGTTCCTCAGACACAGAGTGTTTTGCTGTCAGGGACAGGAGGTAACGCAGTGACACAGTGCCTGCTGCTCGGGACCTGCTGCTTGTCATCTAGCAGGACGGTGACAAAAACACGTTTCATGCTAGTTAGATAGTGGCTATTTTCTGTTTTTATGGTAAGTTAGCAGTATCTAATCCTGAAGACTTACTCAGTTAAATGTTCCTTGAAGCAGCAAAGCCTTTTTCTGGCAGTACATTTTTTGTTCTGAACTTTCTCAAAATATCATCAATATTACCATTTAAAATACCATATATATTTATTTAAAGATACTGCAAAAGTGCCATTTGAATTAGAACCACAGCATTCCCCTTTACCACTTGCATTCCTTTTGAACCCATCTGAAACTGCAGGAAAATCCATAAGGCCCATGTGAGTGTTTGGCCTCCTTCAAACTTGGAGTGATGTGAGTTTCAAACTGTACTTATCTTTTGAATTTGCACATAGCAGGAAACCATTTTTGCAAAGAACGAGGAAACCAGATAACATCTTTATTATAAGGAAAAGATACCAGGTTTTGAGGAGATGGCAGACAGTCATCCAGCAAAACAGAAATCCCATGATGCAGTGAAATACTTCTTCATTGGGATTCCTGTGTGCCTGAGCTTCCCTTCTTAGTCTCAGTTGGCTGGGCAGTTCTGCATGGCTTGTCTTGTACAGCTTAAATTGGATGTGTTTCTGATGAGGCTATTTTTTTTTTTTTTTTTTCATGTTACAGAGTGTTTTACCACCTAGAATTTACTATGTCTTTGTTTTCTGCCTATGGGGTTTTATATGCAAATTGGTTAAATGGATAAACCTAAATTAGAATAAATCTAATTAAAACATATAGTCTTTCCTGTTGAGAAAACCGGTTTTGAACATCTACATATATTTTAACTCATAAACTTTCCTTTTTAAAAAATGAGATGGTTCATTTTAGCTTAAAGAAATATGCAAAATAAATGCAAGGTTTCTTTGACTTAAACTGGGTTTTTTAATTGCCAGCTAACTTTTGTGCTCATAGTAGATAAAAAGTTTCACTACTTTAAATTAGTTATCGCTTGGGAGTAATTCCTGTGCAAGTCAGTCATACATTTATTCATACTCCTAATGTTTTCTCTTTTGAAATGAGTCCTGTATTTTTTCAGCCCATAGAGTCAATCATAACATTTTTGCTCAGACATCAGTTAGGAAAAAAAAAAATCTTATTGACATGTCTAGAAATTTGGGGTAAACGTTTACTGCAGATGTAGGATTTGTTCGTACAGAACGAAAAAAGCCCCTGCATAAATATGTATTTGTGTTTCAGTTCTACAGATTTACTGGGAGACAGAAATTAAGACTATTGCAGATGTTAATGTTCCAAGAAATATAGCGCTTTCCTTAATTAACAATGTTGCACTTTCTTTCTGGCAAACATCTGTTCAGAATTTTCTGCAGTATACGAGGTACAATTTGATCTTCTCATTGCAGAGGTATAACCTGTTGGCAAGATATTTTATTTGGAGACAGGAAATTCCCCCCTTTCCCAGTGCTTTCCATGTCAGTAGCTTCTAAAGAATGCATTGATCTAAGGATATTTTTTCAGTTTCTAAAAGAGGTATGATAAAATAAGAGGCAAAATAATTTGGTGTTATTAAAACAGTTTGCATCCTTAACACATCTTCAGCTGTTATAACAAGCAATCTTCTCCAGGAGAAAATCTGAGACATTTTTTCATTACATTATTTTGGCTGCTGCTTTTCCAATGAGCTTAAAACCTTAAAAAAATAGTAAAATCTTAAAACATCAAGTAGAATTAACAGCTCAGACTTCTAATGTACCTGATCCTCAGATATGATCTAGCTGTTGAATGTAGTTTAGACTTTACAGACTGTCCTTTTTAGAGTTAGAGTAGATATTAGATTATATTCCCCCCCCCAAAAAAAAAAAAAAAAAAAAAAAAAAAAGAGCTCTCTTTTTAAGAAAAGCTAAATAAAACTTTAAGGATACTAGATGAAAATTACCCAGGCTAGCAGAAATTGCATCCCCTGAATCAATACAGAAGTCCATCAGAGGTTAACTCCCTTTAGAAAGTTACCCTTAAAACACAGTATTTCTACATTGCGAGCATCAATCATTTTGGCTGGTGGAAACAGAAATGAGGTACATATGGTAAGTAAGCACAGGAAAATAATTAGAGACTGAGTAAAGGGAAAAAAAAATAGAGCTGTTTCTGAGCTTATTCACCTCCTGAATGAAAGAAAAATGGACCTTGCGCTGACGAGAGCTGAGGATAATCTAAGTCTTGTCTCCCATCTTTGTGTAAGCCCAGTAACAAATGAACTCCGAATTAGGAGTGAATTGTAATTCACTCCAGTGCCCGAATTAGGGAAGTGATTCTTAATGCCTCCTCCTGTCCGTCAGATTTGTAGAAAAGAAAGTCATCTTTGGAGTCATTTTTCTAACCAATTAACCTTATCAAAATATTGAAAGATCTAGAACTTCTTTTCCCTATTTAGAGGGAATAGCTGCCTAATAAGAGGCAGCTATTTGGAAGGTGTTGAATCATTTCAGTAAAACACCTGTGTTTCCATGAATACCAAAGCATTATGGTTTAAAGTGCTGGAGGGTGAAACAACCATTTAATGTTTTCCGTCATACAGGAGCGGGGGAACACGCAGTGACAGTTTTAGGCAGGCTGAGAGGAAGAAAGAAATAAAAATAGATTGGTTTCTCTAAAAGGTGATTCAGAGCAGAACTGATTACTCCAGAATGCTTTGGAGGCTGGAAGGATGTTTCATAGCTACACAGCGATCACAAGCTACAGATGCCACCCAGACACAATATCAGATGGAGGAAATCCTCTAGTATATAATTACTTTTCTGAAAACTTTTACTTCTCTTACATTGCAAGTTCTTACATTTTACAGTGATGTTCCTTACACTGCTTCCCTACATCCCTGATCCTGACCCCAGGCAGGGCTCCAGGCTACCCAGACCTTCAATACAGGCATTTCAGACATTTTATTTTCCCATTATTCCAGCTCTGATCTCTGCCTGACTTCCTGCAGCTGTTTCCCTCTGCTTGGGAATTGTTGTTTACTCCGCATCTGTGACATCCCTTTCCACAGAGAGTGCCGGCATCCTCTCCACCAGTGAGATTCATTTCATCCTTGCCCTTTCTCCTCGGAGGTTGGGAAGCTAGTGCATCCCCGCCTATTTTCAGGTTTGGCAGGGAGGCATTAGATATTCTTCAAGTGCTTTTGGGCCCGCTTGTTCTCATCTCGTTGAGTTTGGGGTGAACCTGAGAAGTGTCTGTGTAGCCGCGAGGCAGCAGTGAGCACAAGGGCATCTGAAGGAGCCAGCTCGGTGCTGCTGAGCTCTGGAAGCTGCTGAACTGCTGTGGTGATTTCAGGTTTGCTTCTAGGCCTGCGGGTCCCTTTGACAGCACAGGGCCTCTCTGTGGACAAATCTTCAATCCTCAGTCGGGTCCTTGCTCCAGTCCCATAAGTGCGGTCCAGCAAAGCAGCAAGCGCAAGTTCTGGATTAAATAAAATACGGGTTGAAGGCTCCAGATATCTGAGGCCCAGACAGTTTGGATGATCAACATAATCTGTGGCAGGATATCAAATATCACCAATTCCATATGAGGTCCTTTTTTATTTATTTTCCTGTTTTAACACGCTCTTCACTAAAAATACCTTAGTTCTTGTGCAACGGTAAATATCTAGATATGCAGAAATTAGACTGTAATTTTTGTTTTTTTATGTTTCTATTTCTGAACCTTCAAAAAGATCTGGAGGCCAGGAAGTATCATGTTTTCCAACAGAAAGTAATTACAGCAAGGGAATAGACTGAGTCTTCTTACTAAGTCTTTTCTGCAGGGATTAGGAAGCATTTGAATGCCTGGCAGGTAGGTCTTGTTTCCTACTGAGTTCCTCTCTACAGTGCTCCCTGTATTCTGCTCCCCAACCTAAAAATTTCTTGATTATTTGAAGATACCTGTTTTTCAAATAAAAGCTCCTGCAATATTCAAATTCCCATGACCATAAGATGTTTTTGATGAATTGTGCCCATGTTCACTTTTATTTCCAAGATCCAAAGTATGTGTAAAGAAATTAGGGAAATAAGCACACACAGGCATACACAGAATTGCTCATGCATATATTCTGTATTTAAGCAGGTAAGCCCTTGTGAAACATCTTTTTATAGAGTTTAATAAGGATTACATCAAATGTTCTGTGCAAGTTAACTAGGATTCTGTAGTAATGCATTCAAAACCTGTGGGATTTAATGAAGGATTGTAATCATTTCTTTAAAGTTTTAAGCCACCTTCAGAGTATAACATGAGGTTACAAAATGTAGTCAGCTGATTTAAAAATTCTATAGCAAGACTGTTTTCTATTTAAAGTTTTTCTTTTTCTTTTCTTTTTTTTTTTTCTTCCCATGTGAGTACAGTTTGCCATTTAAATGGGAATGCTTATAGGTGAAGTAACCCATGGCCTGGAGGTTCCACTGTCCATGGTGCAGAGTCTGGTTTTGGGAGCAGCTCAGCTGCCTTGGTTCAGCTTTGGGGAGGAGTTTGTAGTTGAGCTGTGATGAAGTGTGTAAGTTAAATCCATACAAGTTAGTAAGAATACAAACCCCAGAAATCAGGAGTTCAAGGATTTCGGAGGCAACAGAGCTAACCCGAGAAGCTACAAAGCCCTAGGGAAAAATGGGGGGAATTAGACAAAAGCAACATAGCAAGATGAGGATTTTGCAGTTGCAAGGAACGTGGTAGGTCGGCTCGTCCCCATATCTATTGTGTGCATTGACCAGGATTACCAAATGTGTTTTTGTGGTGTCCCTTCAAGTTACCTTGCTGACTGTGTCTCTGGACACAGTCCAGACAGTGTCCACACAGAAGTGCTGCAATCTGGTGAAGTTACACTTAGTTTAAAAACAGGAAAAGAGGAGACTGTTAGAGATAATTACAGAAACAGCCTTAAATTTCACTAGAGAATTGTTGGGATAACTTTAATTATTGCCAGGCAAAGATAAAGAGCATAGTTATTGTTTTAGTTTAATTTTACTGTTTGCTTTGTTAATTTAAGAAAGAGTATAATTTTTACCACTTAACAGCTAAAGTAGCTGTGGGCATTTGGGATGCACTCCCTTAAAAATCGAAGTGATGGAATTTTATCTTCACTGTGGACCTAACAAAGGTAAGTTTTGCATTATTGTTTTGCATCTATTTCAACGTGCTCTAGGAGCCCCTGCTTGTGTAATGGGGTTGGAGTCCCTTTCCATCTCAACCATTCTGTGAATCTATGACTGTAAACACAGGAAAAATCTTGATTTAAACAAACCCAACAAATGTCCCTCCCATGACCATCTGGAGTGGGAAGAGAGTCCAGGAGTGCCGGAGAGGGCGAGCAGAGCAGTATCACGGTATCGTAGTCAGTGTCGAAGGTGAGAGGCTTGTGGTGGTTGTTGCAAGTGAAGTGAGACACGCACAGGACTGTCATCCTATGTCCTTTCTCTCACTGTGGCCTTTTATAAATCTAAAAAATGTAGTAGCCCTTATATCTTAATTTAATAACCCTTAGGCCTTAATTATGATGTTTTCTTTCTCTGTTACTTTTTTTCCCTTGTGTTTTTCACACTTATTCTGCTTTGCTGCCTCTGGAGCTTTTTATCTTTCTACTAGCATTCTCCTGAATGTCTTTTTTTTTTCTTATATATTTTATTTCACACTGACCCAGAGGATGGAGTTTAGCTGTGTAATCAGTTTGTAGGCAAAAAGGATGTTTTTTTTTTTTTTCTCAGGGGTTGAAATTGAATATGATTATGATGCAGGTCTTCTAAACAACCAAATTTGTTCTGAGCCAAATAAAGTACTTTCCAAAATCAGCCTGCAGATCACTTCTCAGCCTGTCATTACCCTCACATCTGCTGCTGATGATATTATGTTCTGCAATGAAAATACATGCTTGGGACAGGAGCTGCACACAAATGGCAGGACATAAAGAAATGTAATAAATACAGAGGAGCAATAAAAAGTGCTTTCAGATATCATTTATGGGCTCAATCCTGCAAGGTACTTAAAGCTTTCAGGGAGTAAAGGGCAACCTGTATCTCTGAGGAAGTTAGCACTCTCTTACCAAGTTGAGATCTGTACAATGACAAACTTCCCTCCAAAAGCGCTTGGGAGAGGAATATTTCCTACGCCAAGTGAATGATTTGATAGGAGACATGAAATAGTATGTAAGGTTATTTCTTTATTTGCAAATCAGCTCTATCCTAATAAAATTCAGCAATAAATTGGAAAGGTTCCCTTTTACCTTTCCTTTTACTTTTAACACTCTGAAAGCCTTTTTAATTTTTTAAAAAAGTCAAAAATGGAACTGTGATTCTCAAACTGCTTTATAGACAAGACATAAATCTGTGGAAAAGACTGTCATTGAAACCTAAAATTCTGTGCCAAATTTGAACTTGATCTTCTGTCCAAAATCCCATTCGAAAATCTACAGGCATTCTTGTTTCAAACTGGAGTGCTGCCATGCTCTGACTGTTCCTTGCTAAGGATATACTAGGTTGCTTTTTCATAACCCTTGTTTCTTCTCCAAGTTCAAACAATCTCTGCTCATTTTCTTCCCCTAGAGTGCCTTTTTTTCTAAATTATATTCTTCACTGTGATGTCAGTACAACTTATTTGTATGTTCTTGCTCACAGAGCTGTACTAGGTGTTCATAGGTCATGACAATAAGAGCTAGGAGTATCTGTATTTAATTCTACAAAATCTTTTCTGTCTTATCTGTCATTATCTCCATTTTCATTTCCTTTAAGTATTGCCAGAATTTAACTCTTTGGGATAATATACTCTGTGTTTGCTATCTGACTTCCTTTCTACTCTCAAGGATGTGGGATCTTGAGAACTGGTCTTCCAAGCAAAGACTAAGGTGAAGAAAATATTCAGTAGCTGTCCCTTTTCATGTCCTTTTTTTTAAAAAAAAATTAATATTTCATTATTCTCTGCTTTATTATCACAAAGTACCAGAAATAAGATGCTTTTGGATGTCAATTTTTCCTAAGAGCCCCTCTATAGTGGAAAGGTTGTGTCCCATGTGCAGTAGGCCTGAAGACAGATTTCCATGGGGACTTAGTTACATACTGGGTAGCCTGGCAGTTCGTTAGGCTTTGTTAGTCTAGCAGAAATTTTATAGGCAGAGATAGAGGAATGCACCCATACATTTTAGTGCAAAACTGATAATCAGACATGGGAAGTTCTGTATGGTTGAGATGCTTTGGAATTCTCAGATAGGCAAATCTTGAGCAGGTGAGCCAAGTTTGGAGTATTATTTCAATTGAGATGCCGTGGATCTGCAGACCACTTCGTAGAGAGATCTTTACTGTGAGAAAACCTAATTTCTAAATAGTCTGATCAAAGCCTAATTTGTTCAGCTACAAAGTTTTAAGTCTGTGAGTGTAGCTACACCGTCAATATCTCTACGCCGTGCTTTCAAATGATAATTATCATTTGAAATCATATTTAATGATAGTAATTTAATATCATTGCAATTATCAAATGATAATTTGATCCTGGAATTTCCAGGGATGAAAAATTCTCTGCCTGTACACTAGAGTAAAAAATCCAGCACATTCCATGTACTGGCAGGCAGACAGGGCATTTCAGGATAGGATTGCCACCAGCTAGTCTTAATTCAAATGACAGAGATCTGCGTAGGGTGTGCAAAAAGTAGAAAGGAATTGGATGGGCACCAGGAGAGCAGTCTGCTGGAGCACGGAATTATGTTGAAGGATGATGTGGGACACAAGGAGCTCTCATATGAATAGTGCTCTCCTTGGTGCCAGAGAGGAAGCTTTGGAATCCCAGCCCTCCTGTGACACTAGGCAGGCCAGATTAATGCATAGGGAAAAGCACAGAGCTGCAGAAACAACATTAAGTCTCGAATTTTCTTATTTTCGTACTTCCCTTGTATCCTTTACATTCTTTTAATGCAAGTACACCAAGGAGTACTACATCATTGAGTTTGTTTGAATGATTTGCAGTGAGAGACCAGGCTTCTATTAGCAGCAAAAGGCCTCATTTAGGAGAGGTGATACCTTGTTATTAAATGGTAAACAAAACAAGGGGATTGAGGAGGCTGCATCCCCTTTCCTGTCCTGCATTACCGAAAATTTAAAGGTTCATTTAAAAGCAAAGCCAGCGGGAGCAGAGAGTTTATGCTGGGATTTAAATTACAGCAAGCAAATGGAAAGAGAACGAAAAAGAAGCATCTTTGGCAGATGAGTAAAATCTCTCCAGAGGCAGAGAGAGTCTCTATAATTAGTAGTGCTGGTGAGTGCACCTTCTCTCAGGATTACCCATTGAGCATAATAAGAAACGAGAAATCTGGGGGCTTATTAGTGATTTTTGTAGGTGATGTCGATCAAAACAATACATGAGATCTGCATGTGACAAGTGCAGGATTATCCCGGTAAGGAAAGGGTATCAGTGGGTAGCCTCCAGGAAACGTTCTCCTCTTACATCTTTCTAAAGAGAGCTGTTCATATGTGTTAAAAAGATGCATGCCAGGAGCAGAAAAAAAAAGTGTGGTGCCCAGAAGTTTCCAACATCTTAAGGTTGGACAGTTTTTTTTTTTTTAATTATTATTCTGTATTTTCTCTTAATTGCCTCAGATTTCATATGTAGAATTGATTGCTGTGATACAACAGACAAAGGGGCTGAATTAGCCCTGTACCCTGACATCAGTGTAGGCACATTTGTTTTTCCCCAGAGAAGAAAAAAGTTCATAATCCTTACAGGATTGTTATACTGAGGTTGCGCACCGGATGGGTGAATTCAGACTGTACAGAGCACCTTAATTCTGAGATTTCCTAACTTCTCTTTGTCTAGTTTTAAAAACAATGCCCCAGTATATTGTTACCCATTAATTGCTATACAGGAAGCAAACAAGCCAAAGACTCTGTAAAATTCTAGGAAATCAGGAATTCTGTTCAGAGAGACTTCATCTGATCCTCAGTTAGAGACATCAACCGTTTCAGACCATCAGATCTGCAAAATGACCTTTCCTTCCTTGGTTGATCAATCTTGGTTATTGTCCTCTGGATACTGGCTAAAGTCCAGAAGTGCTAGTCACATTTATGGTATGGACTCTTCAATGCTGAACATTGTACAGTCATACAATAAAACAGGTTTGTCCCAGAAAGTTCACTACCTACGCTTAGTCAGCGTTTCATATATTTTAGCTTTGGAGATTACAGAGATATTCCAAAGCTAGGATATCTAAATGAGATACTGAACCTTTTTGCTTTAAATCTCACTAATTCGCAAGTACATGATCTGTAACATTGTATGTATTTCTCATTTTGAGATATGTCTTTTATTCAAGTTTTCTTTTTAAATGGTTTTCTTCCCACTAAAGGAGCAGCCTTATCATTTGCTTGCTTGGGTAGGAATAGACTTTAAAAGCAGAAGTGCTACTGGGCGTACACCCAAAAGGTATTCCATAAAGAAAACAAACCAACATATCAAGTAGGCTTAAGTCTACTTATGCAAAGTATCTCAACTACTTTTTTTTTTTTCTTATTTTCTTCCTCCAGGACTTTGTGTTTAAAAGGCAGAATTCAGGAAGGAGAGGAGCTACTAGCAGTTAGTGAGGATAGAGTAAGGAATTACTTGAGAAAAAGTTAACCTTTGCAAGACTGTCCACAGGTGCATCCATCTTTGAAAGGTCAGGGAAAGCAGATGACTGAGAAGAGCAAAAGTTTCACCCACTTGGTGAAAAAAAGGCCAAAAAGATGATCCTGGGAACTACAGATCAGTAACTTCACCTCAGCTGTCCCTGGGAAAGTCATGTGATGAGTCCTCTTGAACTCATTAAAAAAGAAAAAAAAAACTTAAACCATCTGGTAGCATAATATTTGCTTTGTGCCTCATGTCTGTGTAGTTGGTATGTGAAACAAAACAGAACAAAAAGATTGTTTTAAATAACTGGGCAGCCAGAAACTGCAGGCCCTCTGACCACCTAACAAAGGGGAGACCTCGACCGACACAAGCAGTGGGACTGGAGGAAAACAGGGAAGATGATGTTTTAATAGTGACAAAGAAAACTGTAGCTTTGGAAACCTTAGAAGCTTTGAGGTCTGATATCTGTTACTTTGTGAGTGGGTCTTCCTGGTGTGCACCTGGTTAATGCCACTTGCCCACTCTTACGTTGCGCTCCGTGCATGAGGAGTGTATGTAGGACAGGGAGGGCTGTAAGAACATGCTTTAGAGACAGGGTGCTTTGCACTTCAGCTGCCTCCTGGTCCCTGCTGATACAATGGTGGTACTGATACAATGACAGGGACTGTTGACATAAACACAGTAATGTAATTTGGCTTTCATGAGGGAGAAGTCCTATCTGCTGAAAAGGTGTGATCCTATTTGAACTATTGCTATGTCGTCGTGGAGAGAAGAGAATGTTATCTTCATGTAGGTTTGTAGAACTACATTTTTCTATGTGAATTTCATTGTATTTTCTCTCTTGATTTCCATCCTCTCTACACTCTTTTCTTGATAATATGTCTGCTGACTCTGGTGATGGGAACACTGCCTATAATTAACGTGCTGTTTATGTCCTCTCTTGGATTATTAATGGAGTTGTTACATAAAATAAATCCAAGCACTGAATAATGCAATATTCTAGCAGATTAACATTCCAACTCAGTATTTTGCAATGCCCTTCACTATCTTCCGTCATCAGCTGCAATGACATGGTCTTCATTACTTGCTAATTGTTGATAACATTTCGCCTTATTTTTTTCTAGATGGATTTCAAAAGCAGTCCAATAGCTGAGATGGTTTAGAATCATCAGTAACCCAGCCTCCTCTCTACCAAGAGTTGCACAATGACAGCCCTGTAAATCCTTTATTTAAATTAACTGGAGCATGACACAAGCAGCCACAAACATGGTCTTTCCCAGCCTCCCACAGAGAGGAGTGACCTCTGCGGGCAAGTCCCAAGGGTCTGTCAGTCTTTGGCTTCTCTCCTGCCCTTGCTTAGCTGCCTGCCAATTAGCTTGTCAGCAGCAGCAAGGCAGGCAGCCTGCACGAGGCTTCACAAACACCTTTTCCACTTGTCAGTAAAGCCTTTGAAGTCATCAAGGTTAGCGAACACGGGTGAACTTGTGCATCTATCACTAGTACCTTTGTGTTAGCTACCCTCAACTTAAATGTCTACTCAATACTGTCATGTGTCCTGCTGATTTTTCCTTTTTTTTTTTCTTTTAGGTGAATGCTTGGGACGTAGCTAGTCACTGCTTTTATGGAATGCAGAGAAACAGTTCACAGGAGATCGATCAGAGTTTCTAGCTTCTGTGAAAGGGCTCGGGTAGGGTAGGGTAGGGTAGGGTAGGGTGGGGTAGGGAAGGGAAGGGAAGGGAAGGGAAGGGAAGGGAAGGGAAGGGAAGGGAAGGGAAGGGAAGGGAAGGGAAGGATACAATAGAATATTTCACAGCATTCAACATATTAACTCATTTTTTTTTGCTGGAGGTACACCAAAGAAAAAAGCAAAATCTTGCATTGTATGGCAAGTATGAAAGAACAGTCCCAAAAGGGACCATCATTTTCATCCTCTTGGCCCAGCTGTTTCTGACAGAGGGTTATTCCAAATCCTGCTAAAAGCCTCCAAAGATGAAAATCTCACAGCTTCTCTCTATTCAGTGCTTAACTGTCTTTATAGTTAAAGGCTTTACTAATGTCAAATCACACTCAAGGCTTCAGTTTAAGCCTCTTACTTCATGTTCTATCCTCAGAGGACAGGAAGAGCAATTTATTTCTTTCCTGTGTGCAGCATCTATGTAAATGTTCAAGGCAATGTAGCTTTACAATACCTGTAAATTTTATGAATTTCTAAATTGCTAATTTATAAATAAGGATTAGTAAAGTTTAAATTTTCCTGGTTGTTAAATCTTTCAAATTATGATTGCCTAAATGAAATGAACTGAAATTGTCTTGTAATCAGATTCTAGTTGTTCTAGAAGTCAGGGAAGCTGAAATGTCTTGGATTAGCAGATTGGTGTATTAGTTATACTTGCATTCCTTGCTGCTATTGGCAGTTATCTATGCCCAACTGAGGTTAGAATTTTACAAACATTTTTTTTTCACATATGTCAGTCAACCTTTGCAATGTGAACTGAGTGTTTGGAAATAATAGAAAGGTGATGAAATCTATACATATCCCACAGGAAAATCTACATTTTGAAGTCTTTTTTTCCTAAATTGGGATATTAATGAGTTATTTCAAGGAAATAGATTGATCTGACTGTTTTACCATGGAATGAGAAGACCCAGTTATTTACCTCGCTCTAAATTTAGTGAAAATCTCTATTAAATCAGTATTTACCAAGTGTAATAATCATCAAATTCAATCTTAATTGTTCAATCAACTTGATTGTTTTGTGTAATAGATTAACAAGTTTTGTCCATATCACTTCCATTTTGTGAAGTCTCCTCTATCTTCCTGGTATCCCACAGGGGATGTTATATTTTGAAGGGGCAGATCTGTCACCTCTTGAGCAGATGAGGCTGGGTACTCTCATCACATTTGCAGGTGACACCAAACTGGGCTTGGGGGACTAACCAGGACTCATCAGCTTCCTTTAGAGATTAGTGAGAAACAAAATAATGAGTTTATTTTGGGACCTCAGGGCATCCATCTGTTGGAGATCGTGAAAGACCAAGACCAAGAGGAAAAATCAGATAGTTGATAGCACTGAAGCGGCACTTCTGGCAATTTCGGCCTTATTTTCACATCTGTAAAATGAGACTGTTATTGCTGTATCACATTACAGAAATGTTGATGCCAGGTTTTCATTATTTAGTGAAAGTTTTTAGAGAGTTCAGTGAACAAATTATGAGGAAATAGTAAGAGAAAGACATGGGCAGTGACACATTCATTGGATGGGCTAGAGATATTGGGGAAAAACAGCTTTGTGGATAATGTCATAGTCTGTGCAGACAAAATGGCAAAAAAAAAAAAACAACTAGAAGAGTGGAGTTCTTAATGTTCCTGAGCTTTTTAATCTCAGTTATAATATTTTAATGTAAGTTAGAATTATTTCTTATTTTATAATGGGGCTTTTTTGAGTCTGTATGATTTTGATTAAGGAATCCTTCTTTGATTACAAAGTGGGAAGATAGAATGTTGGTTTAACCAACCCCTATCTGCACTGTACAAGGGGGCCTTACTCTGTAGCCTCGGCACTGAAAGAAAGTGGCATAATAACCACCTCCACTCAAGGCTTCTTTTCCCTTTACATCCTATTTTGGTTCCTTTTACATGAGGGGAGATGCAGCAGCTCATAGCTTGCTCATATCTGCATCACTACTTCGCAAGTCAATTCACTATGTTGTCTTTCACTTCAATGCACGTCTCATACATTTCTCCAGGAGAACACACAACTCTCAACAAGAAGAGCACATCAAAGTAAAAAAAAATCCAAGCAACAGAGATGATCACTAGCCAGGCATCTCAGGTCATTATCATTCTCCCTCTGCTATCATCTTGTTTTTCTCTCTGTCTCCTCCCGGGTGGGGAGAGCACATGTGGCTAAAGAAATGAAAGCTTTTGTTTACCAAGAAAAAAATATTTCTGTATTAGAAATCTGTGTGTGACTCTTTCCTCACTCTCATGAAACCAACTGCCATCTGTCCAGCAATGCTAAAAGGTATATGTGAAACGGGGGACAGAATTTGCACAAAATTCTATTATCTGTTGCCCCTTCTTCACAGGTCCAAAACTTTTAAAAGGGTTAATAAAATTGGTGTATTCCTTGTGCTACATATTTCAGTTTCACTGTTTTGACTTTGGAAACAAGGACTTTCCAAACAAACCGCCGCCAAACAAACAAACAAACATTTATGTAGGCTGGTTGTTTAAGCAAGCAGAAGTCAAACCTGGAATCTTGTAGCCTGAGAATTCAAAAATGAGCACCAAGATGGTGATGTTAGACACGTATGATGATAGTTTGGTTTCAAAGGAATGCTGCCACGTTATGCAGTGCTCCAGACTTATTTCTTACCAGAGTTGTTTTCTCCTCATGTACAAAATCTGTTTCTATCTTTAAAACAGAAAGAAATGTTATGCAGAGTCCATTTACATTGTGTCACCTTGAATCTTTTCTTCCTGACAATTTAATATAATCTACTTTTCCTTTTCAGAGAGAGAGGAGTGCCATACAAAAATGTTCCACTGTGTGACAGATTTCACTGTAATATTCACCCAATAGTAATATTGCCTCCCAAGTGCTATGCTAGTTTAACCCTGCTGCATTACTGAATCCATTAATTAGCTAGGAAACCATTCAGGGCTCACATAAGGTTTTTAGCTCTAAGGTTGTTCATTTGGGCTTATGCTAGTGTGAAATACGGATCTAACTTGACATCTAAATTGAGAATAGGCCACAAAAGTGCTGGACAGAGCTGCAGGTCATAAGTCTTCCTGGGCTATGTGATTACCGCTTCTCAATGTTTTTTTCAGGGCACGGTGACTCCCAAGGAGGGCAGTAGGAAGTGGAGTTTTTAGCCTTGTTCCTTCTTGCACTGCACCCAAGTAAAGGTTGATGCATGATGTGAAAGCACTCGTGTCATCAAAACACCGATAACAACAATTATAATAAAAACTACAACAAACAACAGTAAAACCCTCAGAGTATGGCAGTCCCTAAGGAAGAGATGGTGCCTCCCCAAGGCCTCCTTTGTGGCTGCTCCTCAGATGAGAGCAGAGCAGATTTCACCTCACACCCCATGGGCCTGGTAAGGCTCTTCAACTTTCATCTCACCTTCCTAGTGCCCTGCCCATAAACACCATCCTATAGTTTGCAGTAAGAGAATTTGAAAGTAATTTGAAAGACATACAGTAGGAGAGGATGATATACAAAAGATTGCAAAAGGTTCTTCAGCTTTCTGTTCAAGATTAGATTTGAATGTATAAATGTGTGTAATATACTTTGACATAATTAAAATTGTAGTCTTTCTGTCCAGTAAAGAAGGACAGAGAATTACATGTTTTGCTTTTGTACTGTTTTTGATTGTAAAGTACACTTACACTATTACAATTTTATTCTTCAGGGCTTCTGATAGGTTGTAACTGCATCACTGAGATAATTACCTAGATTTCCCAGTCAATTTAAGATTCAATTACAGTGTTGCCTTGTTTCTGAAATATATTACAAACCGGTAAAATTTTTTCTGCTGATAACTTCCCCACGTTACTTCCCCATGAACTTCCCCATAACTTCACCATTTCACTTCTGCTAAGTTAAAGATCTTTTGTCATAAAAGATTCCTCAAGAATGCAATAGTCCATATTCTTACGAATAATCATTTTTAACACATTTTTTCATTCCTTTTTTTATTTCCAGTGTTATTTGATATTATTTTCTATTTCACCTATAGTTTCTGATCTCCATCCATGTGATTTTATTGCTGCCTAACTAGACATTGCTTTTAGTTTGTATCTTTGTGTAAATATTATCATTAATCATTCTTAGGCACAGAAGAGAAAACACTATTACGATCAGTCAGGTTAGTAATACATATAGTGAGTTCACGGTTGGTCCTAAAACAAAATTATTATGGGAATAAATATGATTTTTGTACTTACAACTGAATGCATGTGTATATATATGTGCCGTGTATATATATGAACTGGCTGGATGGCGGAGTTCAGAGGGTGGCAATAAATGGGTCCAAGTCCAGTTAGAGGCTTGTGGGCCGTGGTGTCCCCCAGGAGTCAGTACTGTACAAGTTGCACAGCACTGGGTCCATCAGTGACTTGGACGAGGGCACAGAAGGCACCCTGAGCAAGTTTGCAGATGATACCAAGCTGGATGGAGTGGTTCAACACTGCACAGGGCTGTGCTGCCATCCAGAGGGACCTGGACAGGCTGGAGAGTTGGGCAGAGAGGAATCTCATGAGGTTCAATAAGGACAAGTGCAGGGTCCTGCACCTGGAGAGGAATAACCCCAGGCACCAGTACAGATTAGGGGTCGACCTGCTGGAAAGCAGCTCCTCGGAGAGGGACCTGGGAG
>JAVCKT010022554.1:0-19036 GCA_032273925.1 Rhynchotus rufescens
AGTATTCCAGGTGCAGCCTCACCAGAGCTGAGGAGAGGGGCAGAATCACCTCCCTTGACCTGCTGGCAACGTCCTCCTGAGGCAGGCCAGGATCCCATTGGCCTTCTTGGCTTGTTTGTTTCCACAATGGTTCATGGTGCCCTGTGGCTGCCCAGCCTTGGAGGGCCTTTCCGAGAGCTTTCAGCAGGGTTGACAGTGTGTACAGCTCTGTGTGCCACTGCTCCCCTTAACCCATCAAACTTTCTCCATCCCCACCTTGGTCTCACGTGCTCATACTCTGCCATCGCTGCCTCTTCTGCTGAATTCAGCAGCCTGGGGAGAAAGGTGGACAGTCCTGACATTTGTAAGCAAAACAGCCTGGGAGCGAGGTCTTCCCAGCCATCTGCCTCTCCCCAGGTGCAATGCAAGGCAGAAGTTTAGCCATCATATTAGCCTCTCCACTGCTGGCAGGACTCCTAGATCCTTCTGTTCGTGACCAGCCAACATACCTTCCTTTTTTTCTCTCAATCTTCACTTAATGCATTTGTGAGCCCAATGTTAGCCTCACTTCCAGATTAAAGCATCTGTTCCAAATAAAAGTATCAGCTGGAGACCTCAGTATGATTTCTAAGTGCATTAGGAGCAGAAGGAGTCATTAGAGTGTGTTCAGCCTTCACAAGGAACATACCACAGATTTATTAGTGCACATGGTGTGGGGAAAGGCTGGTGGATAATGTTGGAGAAGAGGGAGCAGAGAAACTTTTTCTCTTGTCTGACCAGGTCTTATGCCTGTCAGCAGGCGTAAGGGAGTCAGCATGGGCTTGTTGAGGAGCAGGGCTTGTTGAGGAGCAAGTCAGCAGCGTGAGAGGAGCCACAAACTGAACACAGGGACAAGATAAGGGAAGACAAGGCAGGGAAAGGCAAGTGTGACCCATCCACCCAGCAGCAAGCTTAAGGTGGTGAACCAAGTGTGGCCAGCTAAGGTTTCTCCTCATTATCTCCCACCTCCAGCGTCAGCTGCTGGCCCGGACCTTCACGAAGAGGTGTTCTGGTGGCAGTAAAGGAGCCACTGGTGCTGCACATCTGAAGAGTCCCTGTTTTGGGAAGAAAGCACAGGCTGATCAGGGTTCGTATTACGGGTTCGTGTTACGAACTCGGGTTCGTAACAAAGGCTTCTAGGTGCCAATTTCCTACTACCTGCTAACTTACTGTAGCAGTGAGATTTAGCCTTGCCTATTGCCTTTGGTGCTCTATGCCTGGAGGAGTGGGACAGAAATAGCACTTTTTTTAAGTTCTTTTGAACCAATTTCAGTTACCTAGTGCCCTCCTAGCAGTTCACCAAGCGAAAGAAATAAAATCCCAACTCCTTCTCATGAGATACATTCTCTTTAAAAGTCCAGAGCCTGTGCTAGGATCCAAATAAGGACAATTGTTCCTGAAAAGTGACAGGTTTTCCAGAAAGAAGATGCCATCTCTCCATTAGGTTCTGCTGCTCTTCAAAGGATGCTGAAGATGGGCACAGATCAGACATGTGCAAGATGAAGCTGTGTCCCTAGATCACTGCTATCCAGAGACTGACCCTTCAGACCAGAGGAAATCAGCAGGTAACTGAGCAAGGAAATGCCATTTGATGTGAGTGACCATGAATGATTCCCACAGTTACATTTTCTCCTGCATTATTATCCTTTTTAAAAATTAAAGTTGGCAATAGATTACTGTAGCTGAAAGTGAGATAATGGGAGATTTTAGGGAGATATTAAAATGGTATTCAGGGAGAGAGAAGGGAACAGGGAGAGAAAATTGAACGGGATTCATTCTGAACTTGGCTTCACTTATAAATATTCCCCTAGGTTAGAACCTTATGGTGTTAATAATTAACCGGAACCTTATGAAAGCTAAAATAACTACAACATTCACAACCATCATTGCTTCAGTATTCAACATGTGCATGAACCTTGCCTGTCGCTCGTCTCAGTTACTGTGGCAACAGTACATCTGCTTTCCACAATATCCTTCATTAATCATTTACATCAAGGAAAAAAATCTTGGAGAAATGATACCACATGAGCTATTTTTACTAACTTCCTAGCAGTGAGTAGGACTAGCCCTGAATGCAACCTTATAAATGCTGTTTACAGCCTAGTCTATATGCCATGCAAGGTAGGGTGCTCCACAACTTTTAATACTTCCAAGGCTTCGGTGGGTTTGGTTATTTTCACTGAGTTGAAGAGGGCAACGTGCCTCCAGACAGCTGGGAATCAGAGTCCTTGCAAGAGAAAGGCAGAGAGAGGAGAGAATCCTTGGAGAAGGGATACTTTCCCTCATTCCATCATGCTTCCAGAAAGTTCACTTTTTCCAGTGATTTTTCTTTTTATTTCCTGCTGTGGGAAAGGAGCAGGCTTCACTGCTGAACTGCAACCGCCCGAGCCTGCATCTCAGCCCATCTTCTGCATTAGCCTTTTCTGCTATGCAACACCCATTGAGCTATCCCTCCATCTGAAGGAAGGACAACACTTCAGTCTTTACCCTAGAAGACTGTCTAGTGGCTGCCTTAGCAAGGTGAGGGTCTCCCGCCTTCATGGGGCAAATCTATTTCAGCTGCAGCTCAGGCCAGGCTCCTGCCAAGGGGACAGCAACCCTCCTTCCCCTTCCCAACGTCTAAAAGCTGTTTGCCTCATTGCTTTATCAGCTTCTTCTCAGTCCACAGCACTCATTCAAGGAGTGCAAATTAACTGAGTATGAAGTAACTGCTTTTACAATCATTCCTGGGCTACCCAGATTAATAAAAAAACACTGTATTCAGCATATATTCCATAACAGACCCTTCTTTCTTGGTTACACTTCTATGGTGCGTTCTGGGACCGCTCAGTAAACCTCTAGGATATAGCAAAATTCTATCTCCATTTTACTGATGGAAAATTGGAGGAACAGGTAGGTCAAATAACTCTTCCTAATATAGATCACATACTTGACAGCCAAAAAGGTCTATGTTTTCTCTTGCTGAGTACTTGTGTATGCTGTAATCGAGTCAGCTAAACAAATTCATCTCTTTCAGTCTTTACATGTAAGACATTTCCTCCATCTTTCAAATAATTTTTTATCTTTTCCTCATTCTCTCCAGTTTGACAATATCCACATGAGAATATAGTCTGCAGGTCTGCAAGCAGCATCCTAGATTTGCTCACTGCTATATCCACCAATCAGTTGCAGCTCTCATGCTCCTTGTGACTTGTTTGTGCATGGTACCCCCACACTTCTTGACCCCGCTTTCTAGGATAAAAAGCCCAGACGGAGATCACAACAGAGTGCCAGGGGGACTAACCAGAGTGACATGGGTGCAGGTTTTCCACAAAAGCTGCCCTGCCTACACCTTGTCTTTTCAGCAGAGCAGCATCTTCAGCTTGTCTCAGAGGAACCAGGACAAGTCAGCACCCCATGAGCTGGTGGTGTCTCCCTGGACTCTGCTGCCTTCAAACATGCCAAGAATTGCACGGAGGAGAGAGTGGATTTTTTTTTTATTAGAGACTGAGAAGGGAACTAAAGAGATACTGGGATTCTGGGAATGGGTACTGTGAAGATGCACTGGTTTAGGGAGTTGGTCTTGCTTTACAGTAAGGACCCTGCAGAGAGACTTGGATGAGGGACTATTTCCGTGAAGCAGGACTACCCAGATTCCCATAGTCCATGTACCCTCCAGACCTTCACCTCCTGCAGGTTCATTTGCACCACAATGCTGTTCTGTAGTTAAAGAATGAGCCTTTTGAGAGGCATTTGCTGTCACTTTGATTCATGTCATCTGCCCTTTCTCCAGCTATAGGCATTGCTGTAATGAGAGGTTGCTCTACAGATCTCAGTGGTGAGCTTTTCTGAAAGATGCCCCATTCCCTCCCAGCGCACATGACACTTCACCTTCTGGTCAAGGGCAAGTGCTCCACTGGTTTAATAGAAGAGGGATCCTGCAGGGCCATTGTACTGCAATTGCCAAGGAATTCTCTCATCCAGGCCCTCTTCCCATTAATTCCTAGGACTTTTTTTTTCAGCAGAAAGTGTTGTGTGTGTGTCTTTAGCAGATATATACACATGCACAGTGACTGACTAGTCCTGGAAACCATCCTGCTGTCAGTGGTAAGTGGGACTGGAGACGTTCAGAAGTCCGTTCCCATCAGCTCTTTTATTGTTAGAACCAGAAAGCAGCTTGAAAATAATGCTGATGAGAAAGAACATCTACATTTTCAGTCCCACAGGGCACAGGGATATTTTCCGAAGTTTCATAGATTAACCTTTTACAACCAGAATAATCTGAAGTCTGTCCAGAATAAGGAATGGAAATAGTTTCATGACTGATATTTCTCCTTGCAGCTGGTAGATATGATGGCCATTCACTACTTTTAAATGTGTCTGCACACCTTTAAATGTATCTGCACACCTGTGAGACTCTGCTGAACCACCCAAAATGGGAAGCAAGGTCCAAGTTCCTCCTGCAGTGATGTGCACGCCACAGAGAAGCACTTCAAGGTAAGGTCCCATAAATACCAGTCCTTCCTGAGTCCTGATCAACACTTGCACTCACTGTACTAGAAGGTACAGAAGGATGAGAAAAGTCTTTCCCAGTTGTGGAGCACACACTGTTGATAGGTAGCCCCTGGTCATGCCCCTGACACCCACATGGGCTAAGTGCTTGGATGATATTAGCTCACAGAGGAAGAACAGGTCATGGAAGATGAAGCAAGCGTGTCAGAAGTCAGTCTGGTGGGCAAAGCATGGTGCTGGAGAGGTGCATTTGCAGTGCAGAGTCCTCTGGTTGGAGCTACTCACCAATGACAATTTTGTGTCTAACGTCACATCCATGGAAACAGGTTGCTTCAAGCATGTGCTTTTTCCTTTTCCCAGGAGCCAGCTTGTTTTCCATCTTCATTGGACTTCTTTGCTGGACTGCAAAGAGATTCAAACTCCCAGATTCAGTGACTACAAACTAAATGGACTAGCTCAGCCTGAAGAACCTGGAGTAAAGGAATCCCAAGGAGAAGATTTTACATTGCGAGTGTAGTGGGATCTGATCCCTGAAGCACTGGCCAAACCAGGCCTTCTTCCTTTTTCTTCCTATCCTTTGAGTGATAACTTAGTTATACAGTGGCAACAGAGCTGAGATTGGGCATAGGCTGTCTGAGGGACTGGAAGAAGGGAGGAGAACAAATAATGGAGCAGCGCAACAGGAGAGCTGTGAGGTTTGGGGTAGCTGGTCTTAAGGTCTCCACATAATGATGGAGTGGTAGGGGTTGGAAGAATCCTCTGGACATCAACCAGTCCAACCCCTCTGCTCAAGGAGTTGGAGAACATTTCCCAGGACTGTGTCCAGACAACTTTTGAGTATCTCCAAGGAAGGAGACTCCACAATTTCTCTGTGCAACCTGTGCCAGTGCTCAGTCATCTTCACAGTGAAAAGAGTCAACTGCCTTCGCAGGGCTAGGTAGGTATGAACATTATAAGGGCTAGAGAGATTTGAAAAGTCTGGGAGGAATCAGTGAGGTTTTGAGATTTTGTGAGGATTTTCTAGAGGGTATTTGGAAAAGTGGTTAAATGGGAAGACGACACAAGGAAAAGTGTTTAAAGTCAATTGAGCTTTGTACCAGCAGGGATCCTATAGGCAAATAGTTATCCTCAAATTCTGCAAAAGCTTCGACTACCAGCCTTGGAGAATCTCTTCTTTACAATGCCTCTAGGCCCAGAGGACATTCATCCCAGGTCTGTGAGTGACTCTGGTCAGGTAAGACGCATGTGAGTGGCACAGCATGGGTGAAGAGAGCAGCTTCAGCCTGAGGAGCCCAGCACGGGCTCTGCACAGTGTCCCCTGGCCCCTAGTAATGAGGATGGCAAATTAGACTTCTTTAAATAAACAGAATCTCTTCAGGAAAGAGAACAAGATCCTCAGACGTTCTGATCCTTACTTAATCCCTGCAAACAGACACCTCTGATTAGGAGGATTGATTTCTTCCGGCAGCGAGGGCAGATTGCCTAGCAGGAGTGAAGAGCTGACATCTGGTGCCGTGTTTCCTAAACCCAGAGAGCCCTGATTTCTGTCCCTAATTTAATTGCCAGCCTCCTTGCTTTTCCTGATCTTCCCAGCACCAAACCCCCTTCATTAGCCTTTGACCTGAAGCACAAGCATCAATGTTTCTCCATCGGTGCACGTAGCCCTAAGGTGCACGTAGCCCTAATGCACATCATGCCAGAGATGAGACATGGGCACCAAGTCTCTGCAAGGGACAAGTGATCCAGGGAGAAGTCACCCCTGAGGATGCAGCAGGAGGTGTGTTTGCCACACACCCCTGTGCACCACTGGCACAAATCAGAGAAGCCACATCACTGACACAGGTGATTAGGTCTCAGCCAACGAGCAGGGGCGCTAATGAATCTCTCTGTTAGATCCGGGTACCCTCTGCCTGCAGCACAGCCCTAGGGCCCTTCAGCACACAAATGAAAAGAACGTGTCGATTAGTCCTTGCCATGCACCTGGGCCAGCTCTCAGGCTGGGAGCTGGCTGGATTTAGGACAAATGTACGTTCACATGATGAGTTTATATGGGCTCATAGCAAATATTTTTTTTCCAAAGATTTTCTGCAGAATTTGCCAGGGTTTTTATCATAACCAAACAAGACTTTTCTTTTTTTTTATCATGCTAATTTTCCTAGTGAAATTCTAGGATTTTGACCCTCCTCCAGGAAATACACTGCTTTCTGTGTTGATGAAAATCACTTTTGGCTGAAAATAATTTCAATGGAAAATGTTCAGCTGTCTCTCTTTGCGCTCTCAGCAGTGCAAAGCCCTAATGGAGCCCTGAGCTCCAAAAGCACTGGCATCTCTAAATGCCTTTGCTTTCAAAATGAGCATCAGAGAACAGCCTCCAGGCAAGGAGAGAAAAGCCACTTCTAATCCCAGCTGAATACTCAGGGCAACCTTTGAGAAAGAGGAGATTGAAGCAGTACCTCAAACCAGTCTGTTGTGGTGAGGAACAGCTTGTCTTCTAGCTGTTTTCTTTCCATCCTAATCCAGTTGGTCAACTCTGAAAACACATTGCAGGCCAGTCAGCGAAGGAGGAAACCAGTGGGGATGCTGAGACACAAAGTCAAGCTGGATACCAAGATGGTAGGAACAAGCAAGAACAAAGGATGGAACAGCAATGGAGATGGAGATATCAAGGGCAGGGCATCTTTGTGCAAGCAGGAAACTCTGAGAAAACCAGAGGCAGAGGGTGGCATCTGCCATTAGACAGGATGTCACGATGATCAAGTCCCAGGGCTGCATCTACACCAGTGAATTACGTAACTCTAGAAACCTTTATTTCTATCATTAGATTTTGTAAGAATACTTTTTTTAAAAAAGTGATAAAATATTTCTCCTGCATGGAGTCAGTAGACAGATAAAATGATCAATAAATAGACTACACAGGCAGACAAAAGCACATGGTATTGCTGGAGGACGCACTTCATGTTCTCAGCTGGGGAAGGATAGATGAAGACCCAGGGGAGCTCAGCTACACCAAGAATCGCTGCAAAGAGAGGCTGGGGACAAATACTGGTGCAAAATCAAGATGCCAGTGAAGCCATCTTCACTCTTAGATGTCCCAAACCTCTTCCCATGCAGCATTCCCCTTGTTCCAGAAGATGTTCCCACCAAAGACAGTGATCCTGCCAAGGATGTTGTTGTGTGCCATGTGGAGGTCAAAGAATGGATCCTTGTCTGCTGCCCAGAGCAGCCACAGACAGATCACAGCCAACCCAGGCCTTGCCCACTACTCGGGATGAGCACAATGGTTCAGCTCTGCTCCGGGCGTGAAGTCTTTCACTGCCAAGACTTCTCAGGTCAGGAATAAGGGCTGTCCTCTGCAGCTTCCCCACACCCTTTCTGGGCTAAAGTTGGGTCAAAGTGACCCATCCAAATCCAGCCCAGGTTCCTGCATTCAACATAGGTGTGCATTTCCTAAGGAAGGTGCCAGCCATGAACCCACTCATGCACTCCCCAGTGCAGCGGTGATTTGTGCTCCAAACTGGAACCTTCTCAGAGCTGCTTTGCACCAAGTCCAAGAGAAATCCCCAAGTTTGCCAGAAACTCTTTCCCATTGCACTAGCCTACTCCCAGGGCACAGAGGCCCCAAAAAGCACAAACACTCCTAACTCCTCCACCCCCATCCAATTATTCCAAGTAGTCTAGGAAAGGATTTATGCGGCATGGTGCTATTTCAAGGACTGGAACCAATGACCCAGGAGTCTTTTCCAGGTCTTGTTCCTAATTAAACTCTTGTCAGTTCTAACACCACCCAAATAGAAAGAGACACCAGCTATGTTCAGTCATGTGTTCAACACTATAGATAATGAGGGAGAAGGATTTGAGTAGTCAAGAATCCTAATGTTTTTTATACTTTACCTAGCAATTTTGCTTCTGGATGATTTAACTCCGTAGCACTTCAGAGAGTATAAAGGGAATTAACTCAGTCCGAGCAACTTTTTGGACAAAGAATTGGAAAGTGCAGCCATTTTTCTTTGTACTAGGGCATGCTAAAGAAAAAATACTATAAAGGAAAATACACTCTGCCTATGGCCTAGGCACTGTGCATTGATCTGCCTGCCCTCAGGGCAAATTGCTCTTAATGAAATGAGGATGATATCGTTTGAAATGTACAGAAACACACTGGTTGAGGAGGAGAAATAGGCAGGGCAGCTCAGCGCTCCTGACTCTAGCTGCTACATGGTCCGAGAAGGATTGTGATCCTCATCCGTGTTGTCCAAATTCTTCTCACCCAAGCCAGTCATGACAGCGTGATTGGAACAGAGTCTTCCAGGGATGTAAGGGGTAAGAGTGGAGGGTCAGATGGATGGTAGAGATGGACCTTGTTCTGTCTGATCCATCTATGCAGGGCTGTCCCCAGAGCTCCCCGTCTTGATGGGGCTGCGTCTGCCTCCTTCACAACACGCTGCCGTCTCAGAAGAGGAGAATCCAAAGGATCAAAGCAATGGAGGGAGGAGGGAATTGTCTGTTTGTATATTTGACACTGTAACCTTTTGGGGTGGAAAATAGCTCTAAGCACGAAAGGAGGGAATTAAAGTGCATTTTAATGATATGTGTCTTATGTTTGAATGAGCATCTCAGATTACAATATCATTTGAGTCCATGTGATGACATCCAGCCATTAAAAAATTTCCCATTATCTCTTTCTGCATTAATACACATATTTACATATTAGAGCTTAAATTTAACTGTTATGTTCTTTCAAAAGTAATTAAAGTAGGCTTCAAAAGAGGAAATAACCTCATGTTCTCTCTGCCCCCAACCACACATGAATATTAAAGCAAATGGTAAGAAACAGATCTATTTGTGAAAAAAAAAAAATTAATTAAATGCAATTTTCTTTCCCTGCAGCTTCATTCAACCTTTATATCAAAACCATCATGAAATGCATCTGTGATCATTTGTTAAAAAAAAAATAAAAACCTTTGAACATATTTCCATCTCCATTTAAATTAAAAAATGACTTAGCACAAAGAATAACAAAAAGCCTTCTGTGCTGGAATACAATGAGTAATGAACCTCAAATCATATCTGTGTGAAAGATTGTTGAGCTGAATATTATTTTTCCATATGACCTATTTTTTTTTCTAATTATTGTGTTTTTCCTGGCTCTGATTTTATAAACAGTGGCACCTCTCCCCTTTGCTTGCTTAAAAAGAGGTTTGTTTAATCTCTGACATTTCCTATTTCACAGGCTTCTTTGGAAGTGTAACACAATAGAGCCTTGTTGGTCTCAGTTTAATTAAACACAATTTCTTGCTTTAAGTAGCAGAGGCACTGGCACTTTGAAAAGTTCCCACTCAAACAGTTCCTTTTCTACTTGAAAAATAATACAGTGTCAGTGAATAATTAAAACATATAAATCATCAGAATTAATTAGCATCTTAGCAGTTTTAAGTGCCTAGGAGTCTGGATGTTTAATTTTGAGGGTTCTAGAGACAGTTTGAATTTGCAAATAAATTCAGGGAAATTCTGCAGGGTCATGAGCAGAGACCTTGCTCTTTGAGGTCTTTCTCAGCAGCTGGGCTATGACTTCAGTCACAGCAGCGTGTTATGAGGTCATCAACAAGAAATCCACCGCTTTCTACTTCCTCTAAATATTTGAAGTGGGCATCCGTGTAGGAACAGCCACCCTCCAAACCAGAGTGTTCAAGAGTGTCTTGCAAACTGAGACCTGAAAGAACCAATGCTATTTCAGGTCAATTTAAGATCCAAACTGCTCTCCTGTTTTCTCTGTGATAAAGAAAGAGCTGTACATCCAAACAGTACCATATCCATCTGCAGTGATTCATAGCTGGCAAGACCCAGAGAGGCTGTTCCTATGACCATACCTTCCTTCCATAGACTGGAGAATACAGCCCTATAAATTACTCCACTACCAGTTATATTCCTCATAGTACACTGTGATTCCAGTTTCTTATTTTCCTGCAATCCGCACGTACATGTATCTGTCAGTATTCAGTGTGGTCATTCCCACCAGCCCATCAATATTTATAGTGGTAATTTCCACCCATTTGAATAATAGAAATTGCAGATGAAAAAGCTGGTCAGCAGCAGCAATAGAAAGGAAATTGGGTATAACTATTCTCAGTCAAGTGTCTGGAAGAGGCTGCTCTCTACTTGAAATGTAGCTTTGTGCCTTTCATCCTATTACACCTACTTGCTCTAAAACAGTTCTTCCTCTTTCATGAGCACACTTTTCAAATGATAATGGGCTGGTGTCACGACCTTGCTGAAGCAGAGGCTGCTGTGCTAAAAATATTAACGCTTTTCATCTTTGCTTCTAAGTCCCATATGGTTTTGCTCTTTTCCTGTGAACATTTCAAACATATTGATAACATTTCAAACATATTGATAGCATTTCAAACATATTGATATCATTACAGAAATGAACTTGCCACTGTCTGGCTGTGATATGATAATTCAATGTGTACACATGAAAATATTGTTTTCTTAATAATTTTGTCTCTGTGACACCCAGACAAACTTTCCAGCCCCATTGCAGAATCAGTGATGAAGTGACTTATTCAGGATCCTGTGGAAGAGCCAGGAAGAGAGCCCTAACTCAGAGCCATAACTCAGTGTCGTCTTCCACATGTTCATATTTTGATAGATCTTATGAATGTATCAGTTACATCTCATAACTTACTCCTATTCAAGCAAGACTTTACCCTATTGTACTGGTCAGACAGAGAGATTCAATCACTCACCTACAATGCCATGTTTGGCAGAGCTCAGGGATGCAGAGATGATGTCCCAGTCCTAGGCATAAAAGTGAAATTGTTGCCTCCTTGTTCTGCATGTTCAGTGTTGCATTGAGAGCTCCATAGCCTTTTATAACACAAATTAGGGAAACAGACCCAAAACAGTCATTTTACAGGTTGTTTATTTCAAAGGCTGGACCTCTGAAATTTGTCTAATTTAACAGATTCCATGGCAGATGCATTGCTGAATTGTTAAGGGACTCATCACGGACTCCCAGTGTGCGGCTTATTTCTAGTTCCAATGTGGAGTAGAGGTCCCTCAGGAGAAGGAATGTGGGTGGTATTGGACTACCTGAACATAAGCTTACTGATATGAAAGTTAAGTTCAGTGGCTGTACCTAAATCTCCCTCCATCTTTGGGCCTCACCTGCAAAAGGAGAATAAAGCAATTCCTTGCACCATGGCTCCTGAGACTGGTCATTGTGTCCCCCCAGTGCAGCCTCCAAGTAGTCTTTGCCAGAGCTGTGGGACTCAGCGCTGCATGCTAAATACCTGTATGAAGTGGCAGGCAGCTCTAGGTCCAGAACTTGCACATGCATCCAAGGACTCACTGATGCATGCATCTATCATCCTCAGGCCTGGAGCAAAATGTGACATTTCTGCTAGAAAACTGTGACCTTATATGCTCACTAAGACAGAAGACTGTGCTCCTTATTCTTTCCCTAAAGGGGAACAGTGGTTGCTTTCTGTCACACCAGGATAACAACTGTGGCCACCCTCCTCTCAGAGTCACATCTCTGACCACGGCTTGTTCATACCTCTCATATTGCAGGATCTTTATGGCATGCTCCACAGCAATCAGTCAGCCATCACTCCAAGGCAATGCATGCCCATACAGGTTGACCTTTCCCTATGCATAACCATCCTTCACACACTCATTGCTCTGCCAGTCCTGATAGCACAGGAATTGGAAATCCTTCCTTATTTTACACTAATGGTTGGCCTTTTCTTTTAGGTAGAACTGGATAGGATTCAGAGTCAAGGGAGCGAGTGCTTGTTGAGAGAACATCCCAGTCTATCTGTGCTCTGCAAACCCACTTCAGAGGCATTCTCAGCTCTGAGCATGGAGAGAACACCCTTGCCAAGAAGACTTCACCCACTGGGATGAGTTTGCATGTGTGGTCCCATTCTCAGAAGTAATCACAGCAGGTTCCTTTCCTGATATTTATTATATTTTAGGAAAATCACAGCTTTTCACAGAGGAGAAGTGAATATTAACATCTTAGTCACTCAGGGTAAAGTTGGTTATACAGAAGCAACAATGAAGTTCTTGTCTGCTGTGGACTCCGGCAAACAGCTTTGAACATAAAGCAATGTTTTCCTTAGATAACTGATAATAGTTTGAGTATAATGTGCAGCCAATTTAATACTTAGCAGCTTTAGTCCTATAGCAGGTGTTTGTTTAAAAGAGATTTCACAGTAGAGAGAGGTAAATAGCAGATTTTTTCCTCTAATGGGCCTCAGGCTCATTAAACAGCATTGCACTTTCTAGTGCAAAGGATTTTTATTCATTAAAGGGATTCACTCTATTTCCAAGGATGTTTTCTTCTCCTTTATTGACAATTCATCTAATACATTGAAAGTTACACATCTGGGTTGGGAATAGGCTCTCTCTCCCAACCAGTACACTTTCTGCATTCAGGACTGGCCTCTCTTGAGCCAGAAACATGCAACGTGAATAATGTCACACATTTTTGCTGAATGACAACTTTTGTCTTCAAAAATCTGCATTTTCATCTTGGCAGCAGTTGTACCCTTACAAATGACAGACCCCAAATGGCATGGCATTTGCTTTTGAGAGGAATCTACTTGGGAAATTTAAATATCCTTACAAAATCTTTGAAATCTGCTTAACTGGCTTTCCATATTGACCATGTTTCCTCTCTTGCCTCCAATACCTGTGCACGAACCTGTTTCTTTGGGACAGTGCTCTGTGTGACGGGGACAGCCTCCACTGAAACGTTTCTACAGAGCAGGAAAGACCTGCCTAAGGAAAAACCATCAAATTACGGCAGTCAAAAAACATCACAGAATAATGTGGAGGAGGCGGTAAAGACTGTCAGACCTGAGAGCACAGCAGTTTGGGTTTTTTTATCTTGAAGTGACAATGCTTTCACTGGGGACAGCTCCTCCCCACACTTGGTCATCTTTAGCCTGTTTATCTGAGCTAGGCGCAGGCCTGTAGGCTATCACGCACGCTTATCTGCACCCCCAGGAGGTGGCTGTTGAGATCAGTGGAGCAGAGTGGTAAATTTTTGCAGGCACTTGAGGTCTTGCTGCAAGAAAGCCTCTGTGCATGAGACACTCCACATGGTTGCCAGTTTTATTCTCCCTAAACGTGAGGGATTTACCAAGGTCGGGGATCCCATTAACAGCCCTTCTCCCCGAACACATGGGCAATGTGTCCTGACCTCTGGTCAGGTCTGGACCGAAGGAGATCAGCTACATTCTGTCCCCACAACAAGGCAGGGAGCCTGCATAGCCCCAGGATGGTTCGCACAGCGCCTCTACAAAGCTAAGGAGATATTTGTGTCCATATAGTAAAGATCAGACAGAGTTTGAAGCCAGCTCTGCTGGCGGGATCTGGGCAGTCAGACCTTGCAGATGTTGCCCTGTATGCTGGAGGCCCTCTCCTCTCCTCTCCTCTCCTCTCCTCTCCTCTCCTCTCCTCTCCTCTCCTCTCCTCTCCTCTCCTCTGGTTGATCTATATCCAGGAGGAGTCCATGTGTGCTCTTGCCATGAATTTTGGACAAGACTTTGCATTTTCTGCAGGGTGAGCGCCTGTGCTTCATTTCAGCATGCGACAGTGAACCCCTCTCCTTCCATGCCACAACTGCTATTAAGTCCAGATGCAGTATCCATAGGAAAGATCTGGGCCATTATCCCCAGCAAACCAGCTCAGACTGTTTCTACTTCTTGAGGCTGATTTAAATAGAGGACAGGAAAAATCCTTTTCGTTGTTCCTGGTCTCCTAAATCTCTCCCGTGGCTGAAGTTTTGATGGGGTTTGTTGAACTAAGAGAGAATTGTACAGCAGGAACTAAGAATGGCTAAGAATAGACATACGCACCAATTAGCACTACCTGAGACTAGGGCTGTAAACTGAATTTGAGCAACAGGGAGGGCAGACATTGGCCTCATATCTGAGTTATCAATGTACCAGCACATAGGTGGTTTGTGTCTTTTTGGAGACACATCTAGCATGCATCTATGGGCTTTTGGTAGCCAACCTGAGTTGAACTGCTATGTGCCTGCTGCTATAGACAACTGTAGAGACGTGATCTGAAGCACATATGGGAGGCTCTTGGAAATACTGGACTATTTTGCTGCTATCAGAAGAGTTCAGCCCAATACCCCATTCCCCTGAGATTTCACATCAGTTTTTTTTTTTAAACTGATTTGACACCCAGGACATAACTCTGGTCTAATGTGTGAGTCAAGAGCTGAAAAAAAAATTGCACTCACTTTAAAGGGACCACTCTTGAATGTGAGACCACAGTCTGAATATAAGAGCAGAGATTTCCTGCTCAGAGGATGCATTTGCTAAACCTTCTATATTCGTACACTAATGAAAAAAAAAGTAGCAGTTCACGTGCATCATTTGGAATTCACTTCAGTGGGTGGTTCCTCTGAGAATGAAAGCAGAACAGAGCTTTAAATTAATGACCAAATAAATTGGTAATGGGATTTGAAAGTTCCTGATCAAAGAGAGATTAAAAGCCCAGTTAAAAAATATAAAATAAAAGAAACAAGCAGATGCTTCATGTTTGTACAGTGCTTCATGTTTGTACACTTGGCATAGCTACGAAACAAGGCAAGAACAGCCTCGTATCAGCTCTAGTCCATGGCCTTGAGTGAGAATTGGGTCTACCACATAATCTTCATCAGAGATAATTTCCTGTGCCCTTTAGAACAGAATTTCTGATTAGTTTGCTATCTTAAATTAGTCACAACTCGAGTCTGTGGGAAGTAAATAAACATTAGAACTGAGGCATATTGGGATGGCATCACCACTTTTGGTAGGATGCTCTTTTCCTTCTCACCATATGCCAGCATTTTCCAGGTTCAATTTCCTCTACCAAAGAGCTTTGTATTTCCTTTGTGATAGGAAAAGGTAATATAAGTTAGCCCCACTTCTTGTTCCAGCATTGAAAAAAGTTTTACAAAAATGAAATTTTAAAAAGGAGAAAATTAAGAAAATGTCTAATTTGGCCTTCCATCTAAATAAATTCGAGCTTTTTGCTTCTTTTTTCCCAAAGCTAACCAACAGAAAAGGAATTAAAAATCAAATAATATTTTGAGGTCAAATAAATCATTCCTTCTACTCTCCCTTGAAGCTTTCAGTTAAGTGCCAAGCAGTTGCTAGGAATTTGAAATTGAGATTTCCTTTTTCAATTCCAAATTCAATATTCTTTTTTTTGAATACAAATTACTCCTCCCCTCAAATTCCAAACTCTGTAGTAATCTTCCTTTTGCTTTGTGTTACAAGCTTTCCAACTGCTGGAAATGATGACCTAGCACGTATCTGTGCCTAGGTTTAATTTTGATGGAAGGCATGGTCTTCCATCAAATAAAGACAAATTGTAAGGGAGGCTAAGGAAGCTTTCACTCACTTCTATACCCTTCTGCTTCTTGACCGCTCTAAAGTTGCTCATATTTGCTGTGTGTAATTCGCACTGCGGCCCCAGGCCCAACACCCAACCTCTTAACTGCTTACAGACAACCACTTCTCCCAGAAATTTTTGTGTCAACTCCTGCACTTGGAAACTTTCTAGCATTGCAAGCTCTGGCTTTCAGGACCATGCTCCAAAGTTTTATTTGGAGCAATGATGAGGATGCAGAACTGAAGCCTGAAGCCTCTCATCCTTTAGAGATATGTGAACTCAGATTTAGACCAGGAAATTGTCTTGTTTCCATTTTAGTAGCTGAGCAAGGGTAAAGCTGAACAGAAAATGCATATCCTGACTTTCAAGTCCCCCTGGAGAGAGGTGCGCATGACCTTCTTAGGAAACAGTCTTCAGTGCCGCCAAACAAACGCAGTAAATTTGCCCTGGATTCACAATATTATTTAGGTTGAAAATTTTTGGAAGAACTCAAGAGAATACAAAGGTATGCTATTTTTGAAATGAATTGTTTTTTCCCCATTTGCTTTATTTTTGGCTTCTTTTCATATTTATTGAGAATAGAATTCTTTCTGAAGTGTTGCATCCCAGGCAAGCAAGTGAATTTGTAAAGCTTAATTTATTTATATCTCACAAAAAGTCTTTGAACTAGAGCAGTATCCTCAAGGTGATGGTTGGAAAGGGAGTCAATGATTTACCCTCCTTGAGACAGTTCATATGAAATCTCTGGTGTTCCCTGTGACCAAGGACACAAAAAGAGAGACCTAAGTGACTAAGAACTAAGTGACAGATATTCAAAATCAGGTAGCAAAATCATGAAGCTAATGGTAAAATCCTTGAAACTTTTTTGTGCTTCCCTATGCTAACACTCATAAGTAAGGAACTGGTCATGCTTACGAGCTTACAAACCACTGGACTTAGGGAGAGAACTGGGGAAATCTGTGGGCTGTTGTGCAGGCAGAGGCAGACAAGCAATTGGAATAATCTCTTCTGATTTTGCTATCTATGGAGATCTTCCAAAAACATCCTCCACTGCAAGATGCAACAGAATTTCAAGAGATTTATAGCTGTTTTTGCAAAGTGAATGTTTGTACTCTATAGCTTCATGTAGCACTAATGTAAAACACCATAACTCAAGTCTTCCTCAAGGAATCACATGCATCATAAGATTTCTTGACTTCAATCTCTACAGAATCTTTAGAAAACAAACTGACTAAAGTGAGTTGATTATGCAATATACATTTAGAAAAAAAAAATAGTTTAAACTAGTAGAAAGTTGAAAAGTTTCCCAGATAAGGTAGAAATCACCAACCACAAAAATAAAGACACAGAAATGTAATAAAAATGTAATATTTTTCAAACTTCGAGGCTGTGGGCAGAGACTTCTGGTGTCATGCATGGAGAGGGGACAATGTCAGGTCCCCTTGTCCCCACGTCACATGTGTGCATGACACTAGCTGGGGCTAATGTAAGACCTAAATGTAATTGTGGTAAATCCACTCCTGGCCGTGCCTCTGACTCACAGCTGCAACGTTTCTTGGTTTCTAGTCTCTGCCAGTTGTGTTTCTTCTGCAGCTTAGTGAGTGAAACTGCTGGTTGCTCAGTATTGCTCAGTATGGAAAATACTAATTCACAGAACCCCACATTTTTACTTGGAAATACCATAGAAAGCTATGTAGGAACCAGGTAGCATTTCTTGGACATCCAACTGTCAGTTCATGAGAACTTGGTGGTTTCAGGGATTCAGCTCTGGACAGATGCGGCGGCAATGCCGGATACCCGCCTTGGTGAGGTCCTATATGCAAAGACCCAACTGGTGGGCCTGGTGCAATGAGCTGGGCAGGTCATCATTTACCATGGGGACACTCCTCCAGACTGTGCAGGGAAATTGAGCTTAGGCAGAAGGCACTCTTAATAGTGAAGCTGCCAGACAGCTGTCAATCTCACAGCCTTTTGAGCATTTGGAGAGTTCCCCATTTAAAGGAAGTGTAGAAAAGTCTCAATTTTGACCCAGTTCAGAATGAAACCAAAATTCATCTACTCCAAAGCCTTCATTTTCCTGGAAATCACACTTTCAGATCAGGTTTAGATTTCTTTTATTAGTGGTTGCTGAAAGACAAGAGGTTTTGTTTCTTCCATGGTCAACAAACAATATTTTTTGGAGTTGGTTACAACTACAGAAGTCCATGTAATGTGGACACTCCTGTGTTTGGTGAAATTTGAAGAATTTCAGGTTACTGCAGCCAAGAAACAAACAAACAAAAAAGTATAATTTGTCTACACCTGTGTCGTTACTAATGTGAATGATGAAACATTGCCCTATTACGTTAACAAACAAAATGACTAAAAATGAGCCCAGGACTATTTAAGACTATGAACAGTTGTCAGAGCAGTGATAGGATGAGCAGAACAACCAGTTCCATGAAGCTCCAAGAAGAGATGCAATGGAATTATTCTCTCTATATATTTATTTATATTATTCCTTATTTCTTTTGCTACATTTATCCATCATAAGGACAGAGCTGTTATCCAAATTAAATCTTAAAATCTTTACAAGGATCTACATCTTACGAATCTTGCTTGGTCCTATGCAGAAGCATCCCAAACTCATGGGATGTTTACTCACTCCATGGACTCTCTTTTGATATGATTAAAGCCTGAGCCAAAACCGTAGAACAGTGTATGGATCATCATGGAATCCTTAAGGTTGGAAGGGACCTTCAGAGAACACCTAGTACAACCACACTGCACACACAGGGTCACCTAGAGCATAGGAATGTGTCCAAACAGGTTTTCAAGATCTCCACAACCTCTCTGAGTAACCTGTTCCAGGACTCTGGCACCTTCACTGTTAAGAAATTTTTCCTTAAATCCTTGCAGAACTTTTGGTGCTTCAGTTTGTGGCTGTTTCCCCTGGTTCTCTCACTGGCCTCCACTGAAAAGAGGCCAGCCCCATCCTCCTCACTCCCTCCCTTGAGATATTTGTAGACACTGATGAGGTCCCCCCTCAGCCTTCTCTTCTCCAGGCTGAGCAGGCCCAGCTCCCTCGGCCTTTGCTCACAGGGCAGATGTTCCAGGCCCCTGATCATCCTGGTAGCCCTGCGCTGGA
>JAVCKT010022559.1:0-13481 GCA_032273925.1 Rhynchotus rufescens
TCTCTATATGGAGTCTTATGCTTATTGAAAATTGCACCACTACCTACCATAGTTGGAACACTACAAGATTTTCCTGAATTTACTCTAATTTTTAAAACATATGAAGAATCAGGAATTATTTGATTCCTTTTTATTAATAATATTTCTTACAGTATATTTGCCTTAAGGCAAAAAAACCCAACCAAACAAAAAAGCACAATACACTGGCAGAGACTCCAGGTTTCTTCTTTTTCTTCTGTTGTTTTGCTTATTGCTATAGCATTTTCAAACATTCTTACTGCAGATTCTCTCCTGTATTTAGGGCTTTAAGTAAATATTATGCTTTACACCACTACTAAAACAAGGCTTGTAGTATAGAACCTATTGGCAGCAGAGTGTAACTTATATTTTGTATTTCACAAATATTATGAGGTCTTGGTTAAAAGAAAATCATTATTACCCAGTCTAAAGCTTGTTATTTAAAATCAACGCTTTTTTAGGTAAATCAAACGCAGTACAAGATAATAATAAAATTTACCTACACTGTCCCCATAATTCCCTACAGTCCCAGTGTTCTCCAAGTGCTGAATAACAACAAGCTGTTGAAATGCCATCCAGCTTTGCCAAGTAGTAGGAAAAAGCCCCACACAGCACTCCTCCTTTCTAGTTTCACAGTCTATAAATACAACATACTGTAGACATTTATGAGTGAAAGAGGGAAAAAAATCCCACTTCATCATAAATTGTTGCAATTGTAGGTTTGTTTACAAAAATGTGATACTTGCAGAAATATTTTGCAGCCCTTTCACGCAGATTTGCTGCTGCGCATCTTGCCCTAACCCTCTTAAACAAGATGCCTGTCATTCTAGATGTTTAGCTTACAGAATCACAGAATCATAGTGGTTGGAAAAGACCTTTAAGATCGAGTCCAACTGTAAACCTGTCAACCTCATGCCTACTAAACCATGTCCCTAAGTGCGTCATCTACACATTTCTGTGTCACTTAGGTCTAGGCACTTAGGCTGTGATTCAGCTTCCGATGTTTTCCAGAATCCCTTGTTCTGGTAAGCTGTAGCCAAGCACTCACAATATAAAATCCTTAGGACAGAAATTTAAATGTGTTTGTAGCGCATTTAATAGGGTTAGACAATGACCTTGGATGAAGTGGTTGGCTGCTGGCTGAGTTATTAAGCATAACAATGAACTTAATGGCTCTTTCAAAAACCAGTGCAGCTCAGACTGTAATCTAGTTTGTTTAACAGGAAAAAAACATTTTCCTTCATAAGCTTCGTATTTTTTCCCCTTAGATAGACTTAGCTCAATTGGAGACTTCTCACTCTTTTGCAGTAATAAAAGGTCTTTCTGGGTACCTTTAAGCTGGTCCATTAATCTTCCATCACTTCCCTCCTGAACTATACCTTAGCTTACAGCTAATGGAATATTTAACAGAGCTAAGAGGAACAATAAATTGAAGTCAATGCTTCCCTTCAAGTCTTTATCCATAATTTCATTCAAATAAAAGAAAAATTGTTGACTTGGAACCAATGCAATGTTTTCTTAGTAGCATTTTATTTGTGAATATACAATGAGATTTCATTTCAAAATGTGCTAAACTGAAGGCTTATAAATCACCCAGCTCTAAACGCTACACAGAGTAAAATACACGTAAGGGCATCTTCTTGGTTATCCTGAGAAAATGCTTAACTTTCAGTGCTGTCTGCAGGGTTCTAGAAACACAAGCACCTTTGACTTGATTCTGCATGATAAATTGTTTAAAGGAGAGAATATCTTTTGAGGACAGATATAGTAAAAATAGTGGGAAAAACAACAACAACAACAACAAAAAACACTCTTCCCATTGCCCGCTTTTCTACACATGCCAGTACCAGGTTAGTGTTTAAGAAATCCTGGAAATGGTGCCACGAGCTCACAGCGTGCCAGGGATGGGGTTACTCAGCAGTGACCTGACATTTGCTGCCCAGTGCTCTAGTCACTGTCACCATTTGCCAGTCACACCGCTGACCTTGCCCTCCGCCTTGGCGATGCCAGCGCTGCTTGTGAGACACAAGCAAAGATCATGGAAATCCTCGTCCCTTCTCCAGACAGAACCTCCAGTCACAGATGTCCAGCAAAGGACAGAACAGAGCAGGAGACACAGAAGTCAGGAGAAAAGATCAATGCAGATCGCTAGGAATGGCTTTTTTTGCTTTCTGGACATGAAAAATTCTCAAGTCACAAGCCTAGGCAGTTTTATGTTTTCTGGACATGGCTCTACACCAGAAAGACAATCAAGATTTGTTCCTTACGAGGCAGTCTCTGCTGTTTTGATACCCTGGACATTAAGCCAAGTCATGAGTAAGCCCAATTAGGAAAGTGATTTTGTTTTATTAAATTTTATTAAATATTAAGAGAGCATAATTTATGCATAATCAGCATGTATAATTCCAACCCTAGGGAAAAAACAGTGGAACCCTAACTTGATATTAAAACTGAAGAGAAAACAAATCTGCATAGTATCAAATTATTTAACATCTAGATCACTATAAATCCTTGCAGGTAGTGAAAATTACTCAGGAATCAGGCAAAGTTAGCTTTAAAATGGCTCATATTAATCCTTGAAAATCACTGAGTCTATTTTATCTGAAAATTATATTTTCAGATAAAAATTGTCTGAAATTATATTTTATCTTCATAACTTTTGTTCAAACAACAACAACAAAAAGGAAAATCATGAAAAATTGAGGCTTTTTTTCCCCACAATATTGCAGGTATTTGATTAAAAATATTCTCCCATTCCCTAGCTGGAGAAGAACTGTTTTAGATGAGGAGCTTGCCTATGTTCTGCTCTTCTAGATTGGTTTCTGAATTTTAAATGTTTGAATATCAGCTGAAAATGAAATTTCAAGTCCCTTAATGGAATAATATGCATTAATAGACATAAAGAAATGTGTAATCTAACCCAAAGGAGAGTAACGTTGGATGGCTATACAGAAGTTCAATATTTTGGAATAATTCAGGAGAGATTGGAGGTTGACTACTTAATAGAAACATTACAGTTTCTACACATTACTTCCTTGTCAATTTTAGTTCTAAATTCTCTCACCATTATTCTCTAGGAAATTTAGTGAACACAGATTTGCCTCTCCTCCCTCTGGAGGAGAAGAATGAGACAGAGAATAGCAGCAGTGAAAAATGCCACAGGTTCACACAGGAAATATAAACAGTAGCTCAATATACAAAGCTATGAGTGCTCAAATTGGCCAATCTGCATAGGCACGATACACCTACATTTCCATGCACATGGCACTTTCCTGAAGCAGGACACTCAGTCTGCACTGACAGCAGCCACGTAAACCCTGGTCACTCTTTGGTAGACACAGTGTGTTGTGATCAGTTGTAATCAGCATTTATTTCACAAATAAAAAGAGTTCTAAAGTCAGTGACAAGAGAAACACTGTTTTCCCCATCGATTTCTTTCCTTTTGTGCTCTTAAAGTGGTTTCTTTTCTTTCCAGCCCAGGGAGACTCCAGCTATGGCTCACTTCCATAATGACACAGCTACGAAAGAACAACTGCTTTAGCCAAATCCTTGAGCCCTTTCACGCTTAATCGAGATAGCCTCTATTGGATAGATAAATTATCATTATGCTACTATTTAGTGCTCAGGAAAGAAGCTGTGTGTAGGAGATATTATGTCCCAGACTGCTGTTTCTAATCTCTTATTATCGCTTAGCGATCATAAAGGTAATAGGGCTGCTGGACCCAACCATGCTGGGGAAACATTTTGTGTTTAAAAATTTCCAATCATATCTTCTTCTCACCTAGCACATGCTATGGAACAAAAGCAATTGAATTTGATGAAAAAATATCAGATATATATGAATCAAATCAAAAAAGATTGCATGTCTCAAGCTTTGGAGATTATTTGTTCTGAATGTAGAATATAGATTTTAAAAAAGCACATAAAAGCACTTTGAAAATACAATATTGAGCAGTACTAGCCAAGTAGCAATATTCAGCATAAGTCGGAATTCTGATCTGTCCAAGAAACATTACCTATTCTATAACGTACAAAGCTGCAAAGCATCTATGTCCATTAAAATTAATGTGGTTTCACTAGACCCTATGCTGTTCTTACAGCATTATACAAATATGATGGCACTAGCTTAGCAATTGGCTTAGCTTTTAAAGATATAATTTTTCTCACTGAAAGAGCTAATTACACACTAAAATTAAGCATGTGCTTATGTGCTTTGCTCAGTTGGGGTTAGCAATACAGAAGATAGACTAAGATTTAAGGCGTCCATTTGTTTTCAGTGATGACTGCAGACCAGAAATGGGTAAAGGGAACAAACAATAAAAGTGGGAAAAAAGAGAGGGTGGTGGGAGGCAAGAGCTGTCTACCCCCTGCCTCATCCCGAATGTGGATGCAGAGCAAACCAGGAGCGATGCTAGAGGTGAGCCCGTAGGTAGCACTTTTGCTGCAGAATCCACGAGGAGCTCACGCTCCCGTGTTTATGTGGCCTCCACAGGCCAAACTACCTTCAAGAGCAAGGTTATTGGAACAGCCTCTAGACAACGCCCTGGACAGAGCCAGATGAAGACAGCAAGACAGAAGGTGCTTGGAGGACCTTGTGGTGTCACAGCCCTGGGGCAGCTGTAGCCTCCACAGTGACAAGCAGGACAGAGAGCATGTGGGTATGGACAGAGGAAATGGCCATTTTTGGCCATTGTCCTCCATTACAATCACTTCACTGCAGCATCCCTGACACCTGAAGAGCTGCGATTTGGACAGTTCCTGCTACAATACGTATAGCCCAAGTTAGAAATCCTCTCTGATGGAAGAAAAGGGAGAAGTCCAGAGACTTCTGGTTTAGGGACTATAAGAGACTTATTTCTCCTGTACAGTTTGTGGAACAATTTCACACTCTCAGGGGAATAGAAAATTCAGTTCTGAGTGGCTGAGTTTAGGTTTCCAAGTAGCTGTTAAAATATAGCCCCAATATAATGGAACATTGCTGTCATCTAAGGGCTTTTTGGTGTTTTTCATGAAAGGAGTTCAGTTCAAAAGGGAATGAGTAGCTACAACCTAAAATACCTTGACACATTTGATAATATCATTGAAAATCTCAGCAGAGAGGCCTATTCTTGGTTTCACATGTGGCAGCTGAGGCACAAAACGTGGCGCTGGGAGGATGCTTCTACTATTGATGTTCACACTTGTGTTTGAAGAAGTCTTCGCCCAACAGTTTTGCTAATGCCCACATCAGCAAAGCGTTTGAGCGTATGCTGAACCTTAACAGTATGAATTTTCCCACTGAATCCTTTGGCTGCTCTTCACAGGCTTAAGTATAAAACTCTTTGCTGATTTGGGTTTGGATTCACAAAGAATGTGGCACGTGAATAGGAGAGAAAAAAACATGTGATAGTTTCTTATTGAATTATGCTTCTATCCCAGTGGCATTTCTGAGCGCTTTATAAAAGTGGTCATGATCTGAGGCATATCTTCCATGTCATCTGCATAGAAATGGGTGAACACTTGCATATAGCATGAAAAGGGTAAATAAGGCCCTGTTTTTTTGGCTTTTTATAGCCAACCCGAATTTTTGCTGATACTGTTGCCCAGCTTTGGTGGTTTCATGCAAGAGTTCAATCATACGTGTCAGGAATGGTGTGTGGGATGGGTGAAATTAATAAAAAGCAAGTTACTAGGAACCACAAAACACAGAGTACTTTAGCAGGACCAAGTTCCAAAGTCTCACAGAGCAAATGGAGATATCTCATTAAAAAGCCCCATCACTGTATACCAAATCCCTTTTGTCAATCATCATCTCCTCCTTTTCTTCTCTTTCCTCCCCCCTCAGTGTTTTGGCTTGTGATCTACTTTCAAACACCTCGAAGTCTCTAGCTGGGAAAGCACAAAATCAAATTTCAAAGTTAATACCCGATTCTCACCTCCGTGTATATTTTATTTTGCAGTTTTCATTTTTAGCTACAGTGTAATTTTTTCCCCTCTCTCCCTTGAGAAATTTTGCTTGGAAACAGACCTGAAACTTCACAGCCTTTATTCCCTTTTCTCTGACTGTCCTAATCCTTATAATACATAATTTTGAATTCTTTGTGGTTATTGAACTGCTTTCCTTTTCATCTTTGAACCATCTTAGTGGCTGAGTAACACACTGCAACACCAGTATTGAATAACAGTAGTACGAAGGTAGTAAAATGGCTTTTGCCCCAAATCTCAACAAAACAAATCTCCATACGATCAACAGAGCAAAGCTCATGGAGGGGAATGCAAAGGTACCCAGGAAAAGGTAAATAAAGCAGATGCAAGGAGAACTGATTGGTTTCTAAGACAAAGATTATGTCAAAATCAGCAATAAACATCAAAATAAAATCTATTTGCAAAAGGATGAGGAAACACTTTGCTGCAGAGCTGGAGTAAGGTTCAGCCACGCAGGTAAATCACACAGTGCCCGGGATACCCAGCTCTGTGCACATACTCAAAGGAGACTCGTTGGGAACACCTGAAAACAAACACGATGAAAACCCAGGTTGGTTCCCCAGAGTACCCTAAATTGAGAAATAACAAACTTGGACATATCAAAGAGGAACAGTCTTTATCATCTCCCCTACCTTTCACACTGTATCAATCTAGTATTATTTCATCCCCTTACACTATACTTTTGTTTAAAGAACCTGTACTGTTATTAGCAGACCAGCTTCACTTTTGACTGACCCTTACTATATAAGCTATTTGCAGCAAAGAAAACCAAGGCATAAATTACATCCCTCTGCTTCTGATGTAGACAAATATGGACATACAAAATTATTCCTTCATTTAAGGAAATTGCTTTTTAGTCTCAAATGAGATAACGTGTTTCTACGGTATCTGTTTCTTGATTAGATATTATTATTTGAATCATCATCTCTGATTCATGGTGTGTGCCATTATAATTTTTCCAGCTACATCTCTTAATAACATCTCCAGAAAGAACTAATTATGCATACAAGACAACTCATGGAAAAACTCTTGCTAATAAATCAGGACCCCAAATCCAAATTCTGAGTGATTTTTTCTTTCTTTTCCTGAAATGTTTTCATCATTTATTTGCTTTGCACCTCTCAGCCTTACCTCCCCTATCTCCAGTTCCTCTCTCTTCCCAATATCTTTATAAAGGTGAATGATGCAAATAACACTCATATCATTTATTTCCTATTAGTCAGAGTAAAAAAAAAAAAAGAAAAACAGGAGGTCAAAACCTGTCCAATTAACAAAACTTTCCCTCCCTACCATCCTTAAGGAATTAGATAAAGACATATGTGATAGAAGTATGACGGAGAGAAGATCAGGGACTGCACTAAACTGTCACTCATAGAAAGCTGGGATCAAATCTCATGCCAGTCTAAGCTTGCATGGGGCCTCCATCATCATTCAAAAGTGAACACTGATATTTGCAAGTTGTGTTTAAGGTTAACACTATTGTATAACAATCAGTTAGAGATCCATTTGCACTCTTCCTTTCCTAATCAATAGCTAAAACAATTGGCAGTAAAAGTCAAACAGGAAATTATGAAAGCAGAAAAGATAAAATTACCCTAGAACGCTGCTCTCAAAAGCCTATAAAGAAGCTGATCTCATTACAAGTTATTTCCCTAGGTTTGGGCCTTTCTCAATTGCTGATGATTGACGTGGGAAATTTTATTTTCATTTTTAATAGATTTTAATCCATAAAATACTTCCATATCAAAATGAATCTGGTGATGCTTTTTACAAGGTTTACCTCCCAATAAACTTCTGTAGACTTTTCCCAAGCTAGCAGTGAGCCTGTCATTTAATGTTTAGCAGCAGATTCTCAGTAGTAGTTACAAAAGCTCTGCCCTTGTGACAGTTTTGCAGTGCTGTAACTTCACTTTGTCTTTAACCTTGAGGAATTGCCAATACACATTAGTGCTGTCACGTTTCTGGGTTGCTTTCCAGCCTTGTCTACATGTTAGAATAATTAAAGACAGATTTAGGTGAGGGGTCCTGTGCAAGTCAACAAAATCTTAGCTGGCAAATGAATTACCCTTTGAAAAAGTTTGGATATTAACAAATCTCTACTACAACCATTGGTTTTGGCTGCACATCTCTTTCCAAAGCATGATGTGGTTGAAGAAACGGCAAGAGCATTAAACTTTAAAGAAGGATTTATCCAAGTGGAAGTGAACTTTCCACTCCTATGCATATACAGAGCCATCTAGAAAGGAACAAGAAGAAATGCAAGCTTTCCCCACTTTTCTGATTTGGGGAGCAATCTAGGACCCTGACTCATCACATAACACTGAGTTGTGGTCTGCGCACTGGCCTGGGATTGCCTCAGACCTCTCTGTGATTCCACCTGTGCCCTGCTGCCAGGGACACTGGTTTTCCAGAAGGGGAAAAAAATCCCCTCATTCACCATGTTAGAACATTTGTATCTAGAATTAAATCTTGTGCAAATAAGAGTCAGTAGTCTCAATACATACAAACACTTGCTTGGCCAAAGCACTAGTGAAAAGCACAATTAAAAATTCTGCACTGCAGGAGCACAGAGACCTGGTCCTGCCACACTGGGATCTATCCAGAACTTTGGAAACCTAGGCTGTATCTCTGGTTAATCCATAGCCTGGATGATAGTTATAAACTGAGGAAAACTTGGACGTACTACCCTGTCACATGGTGCAAGGAATTGCAGCTACTCCTGCAGCTGGAATACAGCCACCATATGCTAAGGTAACAGTAACATCAGAGGTACCCCCTGAGCTGCCACTCCTGCACGTGAATTACATTTGTCACTGTAAAATATAACTCATGCTATGTCACACGTCCTCAGCAGCATGCACACAACATGCACTGTCTCTCTTCACCTTTGAATGCTGTGAAGATAAAGGAGGAAAAAAAATGATATTCATAAAATTGGCATAGCGACTAAACAAGGGGGAAATGGCATTTTAAATCAGATGTGCTACAGTTTTCACGGTTAATACAAGCCCTTAAATTTGATTTAGGTAACACAGGACTGTATTAATGCAGCAGGCTTTGCTCCAAGATGGAAAGGACATTGTTTGATTGTGGGCTTGTAGCTTTAAATAAGAACAATTAAAATATATTTGATGTTTGAAAACAAACACTTGTTTTCTTTATTGACTTTTAAAATCAGCTAAGCTGCGGCTATTGAAACTATCAATGGGCTCTTGCAATGATTATAGACAGGAACACAGTGATTGTATTTTGAAAGTATGCAAGAAATGCTGCTGTTGTAGTAACTCAATTTTAAGATGAATATCATTCAATTATTTAGCATTTTATCCTTACTGATAGTACAGAGAGTACATTGCATTTAACGGAGGAGGAAGGCTCTGGGTTTAGTTAACAGATAGAGCGCGGGCCAGAGTTCACCCTTGTGGTACATGTAAATTTGCAGGAGCTCATCCTGGCTCAGGCCTCTCCCACCCTTTGCTCCAGCCCCATCACTTGTTAAGGTCAGGGTGGTCAGCTCTGCCCTACTGGTGGCATCAGCTGCTCCCACAGCAAGGGATTTGTGAGATGCCAGCACAGATTCAGGACAGGAATATTTAGGAATCTGCAAGTTTTTCCCAAGAAGCAGTAGCTCCTTTCTCCTCACATTTGCACCAAAATGAGTATTTGTCTTCCTTGAGATCAGAGAAGAAAGAGAAAAAAAAAAAAAAAATCTCTGAAAGAGACTTTTTCATGAACTTGTTATGCCACAGGGATTTCCTTTGGGACAGCATTATCACTTGTCACTGAACATTCAAGATCATTATGCAAGGAATACACACTGTAATTACAATGGAGCAGAGCAGCAACCATCAATATTTCACAGGCAACTTTGGCATCACCTACAATTTGAGGATTCCTTGAAATACTTTGACTTTTTGCTTATCATCTATTAATTAGAGCCTGTGACTTGAAACTGAAACTTGTCTAAGGACACCTAGTGGCATCCAGCATTTCATAGCTTTGAGCCTTTTTCCTCCCCAACTGTGCAAGACTCAGTATTACACCACTTGGGAGAGGCGAGATGAGCATTTTCCAAGATTATTTCCTATATGGTAATTATATTTTGTATTAGGAGTAGCACTGTTGCAAGGTCCAGAGTCATGTTTGTGCTCCACAAGTGATGCTTCTACCCTGAGGTTCAGTATTTCTGTTTATTACTACATACCTAAAATCCTCCCATTTTTTTTAGACATAAATCAATTTAACGCCTGTTTAGATCAATGCCAAAAATTCTACCGATGAAAGAGGAGTCAGGACTTAACTTCTGTGAAATCACTGCTTTGTGTTCTCCCTTTTTCTGGTATTTAAGTTAGGTTTGGCACAGTGAGAAGTTTTTACATTTTCTTCCTCCTTGAGATTACTGTAAATAGACTCTGAATATAATGGAAACTTATAATGAAAGCCTTACAGCATTTTCTATAAGCGATCAGACTCTGGATTAGTCTAATTCACCCTTGGAATTCTTTTTACTGCAAAACCTTCATTACCGAAGCAACCCTAAAGATTATTACTCTTCCTCTATTGATTTTAAGGATGACAGAATCCTTGAAATTTTGTGGCTGTGGTCTGAAATGGACTTTTTCTTTCCCTTGGTTAACAGCAGCTACAAATTGTATAATTCATGTCTGTGCAGTGAATAAATGTGATTGTAAAGAACAATAAATTGCAGTTAGGAATCAATAGGTTATATACAAGAATGTTTACGGAGAGTGCTTCCACCTCCTCTGAAATAATATAATCTGATTGTATTTCCTTTCATCCTTTTTTTCTTTATTCCCAGATTTACAGTTGTTTGCTTGCAGTTCGTTATGTGCAGCAGCTCTCCTGGAATTTGCTGATGGAAATTATCAGGATGTTCCTGTCTCTACTGGCATTGCACTGAACTGCTCACACTAAAATCCCAGGGCAGACAAATTGAATAAGTTTCGAGATGTCAGTAATCTCTGTCTAGAGACTACCAGTCTCTCCCCTATTAGACCACACTACCCACACAATTAATTGATCAGCTAAAGAGGAAAAGTCCCTGCTGAACTTCACTCAATCTAACTATTCTAATAAGTTCACTCAGACTTACAAGAGGGGGAAATTATTTTCTAGTTAAAAACCTTCACATGCCAATACACGTTTTTCTATTGGATATTATAAGGATATTAGTAGCTTTAAAAAAACCTTAAAAAAGAAAAGGCTTTGAAAAAAGAATCTAAACACACTAAAAGCACTGCAGAAATTCATGTCACAGGACAAATATAGATTGCAGAGAACTATGGAAAAGTGAGAAAATAACATCATCCTATCACTTCATCTTAGCAAACAGGAGCACACTTTATATTGCTATTGTGCCTTCTGAATATTTTGCTTAATATGAAAATGATATTACAGAAATACTGTAAGGCTGAGCAGTAAGAGAAAGCAAAAAAGAAGATGGGAAGTCTGTCAAAAGAAGTGTAGCTATTGAAAGACTGGCTCCACCGAAATCATTGCCAATGCTGCTATTAGTTTTCTGAGTAGTAGAAACAACCTTGTTTAAAGTTATGTTTGTATTATGTGTTACATGGAAATACCTACTTTGCTTTTTACTTTTGCCCTATTGAATTATCAACTTAAAATCTAAATACTTCCTTTTGATGGTTACTTTCAAACTCATAATTTCCAGAGATTATGTCTCATACAGAGATCAAACAAAGTTTAGGTGAAAAAAGAGCAAGTTTGGAGATCTTCCAAACCCACCTCGATGTAGCCTGTGTCCAGGTGTCCCTGCTAGAGCAGGAGAATTGGACTGGATGATGGTTAGAAGTTCCTTCCAACCTTAACCATTCTACAATTCTATCTAGATTCGTCAGTTGGATAGATTTAAATCCCAAAGAGTCCAATGTTGAAGTTCCAAGATGTCAGAATTTGTTGCTGCTGAGACAATCTCTGTCATTTGTCAGGCAGGTGTTATGCTGCTCATCCTTACCTATTTAAATAACATCAATAGATGCTTTTACTCAGAGACTGAAGAGATGCAGTTAAAAAAAAAAATTGTGGCTTATTGAGTATATGTCTTGTACAGCCCTTTTTTTTTTTAACCCTACAGTGAAAGACTCTAGTAGAGATTTGCTTTTGGACATTAAAAAGACAGTGGAAATGCATGGAAAACGCTTTGTCTTCAGACAGCTCATCCTTTACAGACTTAGTGACAAGTGCAGTTTTTTGTTGTTGTTGTTTGTTTTTAAATCTTAACTTTTTCCCCCTTCCTTTCTGCTAAACTTGCAAGACTTTTAAACAATACCATTAAAAAAAGAAATCACTAAATAATATCTAATGCCTTAAAACTTTTATAGCACTTCAGGTTTGCAAGCTAGAAAGGTTTTTACAGTCTCTGAGGCTGCTGCAAATCAGAGAATTCATTATACAGCAAAATATACTCTTACATTTGGACTGCTCTCGAAAACAGGCCTATATTTTTCTTCTGTGCAGTGATAGCTGCAAAGGAAGTGGAGGTTTTAAGCCAAATTGACTCCTTCATCTATGAAATAAGAACCATCTGTGTTAAATAATTTTCCAGGCAGACGTGCTAGCAGAGTGTTCCCATTGCCCTTGCTCCCCAAAGTGACCTATCCAAGATTCATTTCAATCAGTTATGGAAAAGGCCAGAAAGACTCAGGTTAATGCAAATCACCCTGTCACCCCACAAGTTGTTTCTGAGCAATCCTGAATAGTTAACTATTCACTAAAAACAAAACAAAAACTCTTTAGTTGAGGGTATGGGGAGATACATTTATACCTTGTGATTGAACTATGATTTGCTATTTCAAGAAAGCTAAAGAAATATAAAAGGAAATGAAAAATAGCCTTGGACTTGTCACTCCCTCTGATCTTGAGCAGCATCACGAAGAGTGTGATTGCATTTCTGTGCTTCAGCTGAGCAGCTTCCAGTAGACAACGGTGGCCAGAGCAAGGCAACAGGGATGCCAGCTACTCTGGACAGAGGCAGAATAGTTAGTGCCAAGGCAAACTCATAACATTTCATGTGCTTTATGCTAGGAACTGAAATTTCCTATGTCTAATGCAAGCACAGGTAATATGCAGATTTACTGCAGGATTCTCTCTCAACTTCTTGATTGCTACTCTTTTCCATGGAGGTTTACAATATCTATCAGAGAAGACAGGATTTTCCCCTCTCTGGGAACATTTCAGACCCTCCGTGTGAAACTGCCAGGCTATGTCTGCTTCCCTCATCAGAGTCAGAAGAGCTTTTACCTGCCCAGAGTTGCTAAAAGGGTTTGCTAGGAGAGCGAGATAGGCACAGCAGCTGCATGCACCTCATTAAAGGCTGGAGCCATTTACCTCCAAGGAGAGGAAGGTGCAATTCCCAGGAATGGTTGTGCCAACCCTTACCTATGAAGTTGCATTTGTTGTAGCAAAGATTGCCCAGGCAATCCCTATGGCACAGCTGCACCACTGCCCTCCTGTGACCA
>JAVCKT010022560.1:0-31499 GCA_032273925.1 Rhynchotus rufescens
CTGCATTAGTGGAGGCAGAATCAGGCAAAGGCTTCTGGTGCTTCTTGATGGCCAGTGGTCCCCTCTCTGCTCCCTCTTGTGATCATCACTTTGTCCAGTGGCTGCTCACCAGATCAGGCTCCAAAGTCACTTTGCAGCTGGGTCTGGCAAACTCTTTCCCTGCGACGCACATCTATCGAAATGGCCAGTTCTCCATCCACAGCTTATCCCAGAGATTAAAAAAACAGCCAAAATGTATCTGAGCAAATCCCAACCAGGGATCCTAATCAGTTCTGTCGCTGAAAGTTCATTAATATGGCACAAGAGAGTGGGAATGTGGCTTCCTTCCAGCAGATAGAGCAATCCCAGCTCATTTGGGCGGGGAATTTTTCTGCTGCTGTGTATTGACACAAAGGAGCACTTAGCTTGATAATGCCTCTGGCTGCTGCCACCAGCTGAATATTAAGAGCAAATTAATGTGTAAGATTAGACTTTGGACCTCATTACCTGCTCACAGAGAAGTAGCAGTTGCTTCTTTAGCTTTTTTACACTAAAATATTGTCTGCCAGTGCTTAGAAGTTTAAAAATAAAATTAAGCTTCTGTCTTATTCAGGAAACAATTAGTATCTCGAGTCTCCTGTAGTATTACTGCTATGGCGTTTCTAATCTGCAGTTAAATTTATCATGGGCTATAATGTGACTGACTGCAATCCCCAGGAAGGTTTGCTCATCAGGATGGTTTCCTCACGAAGCCCGTTCAAAGCAGGATGGATACAAGGCAAGTCGCATAAAGTGAGAGCCAGCTCCAAGTTCATCACAGCCACAGAAAACACCAGGCTGGAGAGGCTGCTGTTGTGTTGATGCTGCTGCTGGTCTGAGGATGAGGTTGCTGGGCACTGAGGTCTTCGCTGCTCTGTTGGGCTAGTTGCCAAGGTGGTCCATGTTGTGCCCAGGGTGGTCCATGTTGCATCTGAGGTGACCCTTGCTATGACCAAGTTGGTCCATATTGTACCTGGGCTGGCCCCTGTTGCACCGAGGATGTCCCCTGTTACGTCCAGACTGGCCCATATTCCACCCAGGGTAGCCAGAATGGTGCCCACAGTGGTCCGTGTTACACTCACATGGACTGTGTTGTGTCCAGAATGGTCCATATTAGACCTGAGGTGGCCCACGTGGTACCTGGGTGGGTAGGGAGGAGCAAATGGGGTGTCTACACCCAATGTCTCCCAGTGGGAAAGGAGGTAATTGCCCGAATCCGCCAAAATGTAACACATGTGAAGATCAATAGAAGAAATGAGTAAACTCTTCAGCACAGGCAGCGATAATCACGGAAGGTTGCGTGGCTGAGGGGAAGAGGTGTCTCCCACTAGCAGTATGTTTGGACAAACAGGCTGTTTTCAACAGCAATCTCAGCAGAAAAGTCAAACCTTCTCTCACAACGGAGCTGGGGGACACTAAGAACAGTGAGAAACAAGGGAAAACAAGGCTGACTTTGGCAGTACTTAAGCTAGGTGAACAAGGTTAGAAACGAACTGCTATTAATAAGAAGGGGAAGCTGGAAAGAGCATGGAGAAATCTGTGGAAGAGCGTGCAAGAAACCTGCCCTGTGCCAGGGAGCACAGGAGCTGCATGTCCATCTCTGCTGAGCTCGGATCACAGGAGCTGCACATCCATCTCTGCTGAGCTCGGATCACAGGAGCTGCACGTCCATCTCTGCTGAGCTCGTCTGCTCCCGCCTGGAGCATCCGTGTTGCGTTGCTGGCACCTTGGCCGTACAGACGCGGTGACGAGTGTCAGGAATTCAGGGAATAGCCCCAGGAATGTGCTGGAGCTGGGGAGCCTGGTTTATGACGGGATGCTGACAGGGAACTATGCACGTAGCTTAGCTAACAGCAGCCTCGACATCCGCTGAGGAGGGGGAGCGAGATTAGGCAAGAGCACAGAGTCATTCGAAAGCCTCAAGTGCTGATGAGGAAGGAGGCATATTTTAGGTGGTGATAGACGTAATAGGGGAAACAATGGATAAAGAGAAATTAAATTCGTAATGAGTTCATCTATTAAAAGCTTCTAAAGGGAGTGATTTTGAAAACTGGACGTTACAGTAGAAATACAGTGGCAAAAATGGCCCAGAATGGCGAAAATGTCCCATTCTCCTGTGGGTGAGGATGGAAAGAAATTAAATTTCTTCCCTACTGCTTTGATAAAGTGGCCCAAACCCTACCACCCTACCCAGCCACACCAGAAGACTGCTTTTTCTTGGCAGCCCTGAACATGTTGAGGTGAGCAGAAAGAAAAATTTTCCTTCCAAAAATGCTGAGGTGAGTTGAAAAGAGCTCAGCTAGATTTCAATAACCTTTTTGTTACATGAATGTTTCCAGGCTGAGGTGGGGAACTCAAGGTATTATCTTCTGCAAGGACACAAGACCAAGATGAAGTCAATCCTCTTCCCAAAGTCCGCTCTCAAACTTGAACATTTTGCTTGATAGTGGGTGAGACTCAGTACAAATGCTACCAGCAGCTCGATGTTTCTTCTGATTCACTCGGCAATACAGATTTGCTGAGGCTATTGGAAAGCAGCTGACTGGATTGTGCAATGCAGGAAATGTATTAGCATACGGCTAGGCAGCCGCTTAGTGCATCTTGCCAAAATCTTTCCAGCTGCGTAGGCTTTTCCTCTGTATTTACTGTCCTTTCATCTCCATTAACCTTTTATAGCTCTGTCTGATTACTGCAGCTTTCCCACCATTTCCTACCAAAATGCCCCTCTATTAGCTTTGTTATGGACAGTCAGTGTCGATGTTGGCCATTGTAGGGCTGTTAACATCTAAGAGAGTGATTGAGAAGGGACGGAGCTATCTACAAGCAAGGTCTCCAAGTGCTGCTGACATTGCAAGGAGTGCATGCGAGAGAAAAGCCGGGGTTTGTTAAGAGTGGTCACCACACAGAATGCACTGCCATGGCTCTCTGGGTGCTTGATAACACTGTGAGAAATTCAACAGCTCCTGGAACGTGTCGAACCACCGAGGAAGTGGCCAGCTTGGCTCTTCTGTGGCTGATTTCTGAGGCCAAGTTTAGAACAAACAAACAAAATATGTTTCTGTTGAGGAGCTTGGAGGAGATGCTTGTCAGCTGCTGCAGTCTTTATGAGTCCAGGTGTGGCTTTATTTTAAGGCGTAACTCAGAATTTTGCACCGTCTAGCAGCTAGCTGGGATATTAAATTGTCAAGGATCACGTCTTTTTCATCGCACGCACACAAACTGGCGAGATTAATTATGCTCCCTTTTGTAAAATGCCGTATCCCAAGTGATTAGGAAAGAAATGAATCAGGAATATGAATTTAAGTTCCTAAAAGCAAAGCAGCCGTAACTTGACTCGAAAGAAGACAGCTGCCAAGAAAAACAGCAAGGCAGAACGTGGAGCAATGTCTCTGAGGCTGGGGGAGGGAGAAGGGTTCAGATGCTCCCTGAAGACACTTTAGGCTGACCTGAGGCCCTGACACTTGGAGATGGGGTTTCGTCAGATCTCCTGCACTGAGCTAGGCGAAACTTGCGTGGAGTTTCTGTAAGGGACAGGCAGGCTCAGCTGTGGGTTTTCCAGTTGTTGGCATTTTTTCCTGCTCATCAGAACTGGAAAAACGCTCTCACTTTGTGCACGAGGGGATAGAGCTTTGTAGCTCAGGCTCCTTGAGTTGTTCTGGTTGTTGGGGAGGAAAAAGCAGGGTATTTTTAAGAATTTCAGCAGTGTATGCTGTCATGCCTTCTGCAGCACAATTTCTTGCATGCTTTTGCTCTTTGCTTGTATTTCAGAGGTTGCGGCAGTGGTGATGCAGATGCAGATGCTCGGTCTGCTTTTAAAATAACAGCTCTCTTCCTAACCCAGGGAAAACCTTTGGAAAAGCATGAAAAAAAGGAAAAACGCTCCAGCACAGCCCTGCATAGTGGCAATGGGGGGGCTGAGGCTGCCAATGACAGACAAGGATATTGTGAAATATCCTTAGTGTGACATTGCCCGGTCCGTAGTGCTGCAGCTGAGACCTGCCCCATTTTTACACCTCTAGCTCACTGGCAAACTAGCTGCATCATCCGCTCCTTCCCCCGGTGTCTGCTTTATGCATTATGGACGGCCATGGACTCTTTGGATTTTCCCAAACAGGCTGCCACTCTTTGTCTAGGAAAAAGAGGTAAATGCAGTAAAGCCTGAGTGGGAGGTGTAACTGTCTCCAGATGTGAGCTGGGAACAGGATAGGAACAAACTGCACCCCGTGACTGCTGGGGACAGGAAAGTGTGTGGGCTTCGACTGCTGTGAGGGACAGCCAGGTCCAGAAATAGCTTTGAAGGGTAAAAAGAGAGATTTTTTTGCCCTGGAAGACTAGAATTTTGGCTACTGGGTATTTTTAGGTCGAAGTTGGGCAATAAGCTGTGTAGAAGTAATTTGACTCTGCCTTGGATGATGAGTTAGGAGACCACTTGAGGTTCCTTACAACCCTGTTGGCTGTGTGTTCGCTGTTTGTTTGTGTTTATGTAGCATTTTGAGGTTATTTCCTGGGCTTGTGGCTATCTCTTGTGGTGCACATACATAGCATGGAGCAAGGGGCAGAGGGGTTACAGCGTGACCAGCCGTTAATCAGCCTGCTTATCATTTCCTACTCACAGATAAGAGAAGCTCTCATTTTAGAGACAGGAATTGAAGGGTTTAGGATGTGTTTCCATGAGAAGCAGGGTGCAGGAATAAGGACAAGAGGAAGTCCCATGCTCCTTTCCCTCTCTTCTCCTGTCTCCATGGTCTCCATCGAGTCCCCTCTGAGAGCTGATTTATCTCACTAAAACAGGGGGATACCAATGCAGCGAGGAGCCTGGGCAGCCGTCCCTGATGTTACTGGGTTGATGGGGCTCAGCAGAGGGTCTAGCGAGCATCAAAACCAGCTGGAAGTCCTGTTGGAAACAGGGGAAGAAGTAAGATGTTCCCTGACGCTTTCCTTGGCAAAGAGCAGCAGCAAGAACAGCTTGCCCGAGACCACAGAAACCTTGCAATGTGATGGAGCTTTTACTTCCCCGTGCTAACTTTCAGAGGAAGCAGAGTCAGAAAACAGCTTTGTCTGTATCTAACGCTATTTCTGCACTGGTAGGCAGACCAAGCCTCTGTACTGTGGCTTGGAGGACTAGGGACAGCTCATAGCCGCATGACTGTTTGCTCTTCCTCGCCCCCAAAACAGAGTCCCATCCATCTGACCAACTTCCAAGTGCATCCGACTGGAGCAATCCTCCAGGCCATGCTGTGTGCGGTCTGGAGAGTCCTCCAAAAGCCTTAATTCCACCTTAGACTCCTAGTGGAGATGTAATTTAAGTGAATTGCAATATAGCAGGATTTCTGGAAGCCACTGGGTCTCCTGCAGTTATTCTGTGCAGTGAATCTGACAATTTCTGGAAGCACCTAAGATGGGCTGTGCTCCTCGATGAGGCCTTGCAGCTCGTTTCAGGAGTGCCTGTTGCCAGCTCTGCTCAAAGATCCCGGCGGACTTTTTGCAAAGCACTTTGGGATGGAAACCACAATCTATAATTGTAATGCATCAGCCTTCTTGAATGCAGAGGACAAAAAAATAAAAGAGAAAGAAATCTTCCTCCTCCTGGGAGGAGCTCTTATCTGATTCTTGAAGATTGTTTTACTGTCTGTGCTATTTTTGTAGCTGGAAGTGCAGTCGGTAGAAGAGTCAGCAATGCTGAGAACCACCCAGAAATCCTTTATGAAAGCAGGAGGCCAAAAGTTGAGCAGGGACGTGGCCTGCAAGCAACTGCAAGCAATTTTGTGAGCTCCAAAGTTGACTTGGTTTTGGGGAGTCGATTAGCCCAATTGCTCCTGAGCTATAGGACAGATGGTCTTGATACAGAGGTCTGTTAGGGTAAAGTTACTTCAGTGTCCTCTCTCTCTGTCTAAGTGTCATGTTTGGGAATTCACTACTGATTTCTGAGACTTGGGATCCTTACGGTCACCAATCTGATCATCAATCTGATCACCAAGATGAAAACTGATCTGTGACTTCTTGGTAAGTTACAGTGCTGAACTGCCAAAGTCTTACCTCTTGGCCTGGGGGAATAATGCCAAGAAAGCAGCCCCTCCTTGCTCCTCTTCCAAAACATGAGGGGTGCTGTGATGAGTGTGGCAGAGTGGGCTGGTTCACTCCCGTGTCACTGCTTGCTCACAGAAATGAAAGCTGCCAATTTGCAGCTTTTTCAGACAGCAACAGAGCCTCACGTGTTTGAAAATTTTGCAGAAGGTGTGTTTTTCTTTCTAAAGGCACAATCCAAAGCAATGATCGCTTGATGTATGGGTGCTGACAGGTGCCCATCTGGTCCTCTGCAAGCCTGTCTGTCTTTCATGCCTCGTCTTCTCCATCATGTGAGATGGGGCAAAGCGGCATCAGTCTGGCACGTGTGCTCGTAGCACGGGAGAGCAGTTCTGTTAGGGTCTGCAAGGGGATGTGGTGCTGAATTGCTCTGCAGATAGTTGTCATGTCACAGTGTCTGCTTGTCCTTGCTGGGGTCTGAAACGTTGCTGCCTGCATGACTTTTGCACGCAGGAAAGGGGAAGAAGAGAACTGACACTGATGCACAGACAAGGATGCGTTCTTCAAGTGTGTGAATCTGTTTCTTTGTTGGAAAAAGAATCTGCACTCTGCCAGCAAGGAAAATGTTAAATGTTGATAGCATTTCTATTAAGCCAGGAAAAACTTGACCTCTGCCTCCTCCTTACTTTTAACTGAATTTAGGAGAACATGAAAAGGACTTGCGTGGGTGCGTTCCCAGTGTTTACTTTCCAAAGGATGGAAATACCGTCTTCCTTGACCTTCAGAGGCTGTGGCAGTGTGATCTGGAGAGCTGCATTCTTGGCTTGGAGGCCACCGCACGACCCAAAAGCCCTGAGTGCAGCCGACACGTTGAGCCTGCACCCTCGTCTCAGCCCCTGGATTAACAGCCTCTTTGCTGCACTGCCGGTGGTGGGGCAGAGTCTGCTGTAATGAGAGCAGCTTTGAAGCCAGGGCACGAGGCAGGTCTTGCTGCATCTTGCTTTCTTGCTGAAAATGATTTATGTTGTTTTGGTGGTGTCGGGGGGAGGGCCATAGAAAAGCCAAAGGGCATGCACGCACTTTTTCTGTGTATAAATGCATCCAAATGGCTGCCCCTGCTAACTTCTGAAAATATTAATATTTGCTTAACCCTGGATTCATCCCACCTTGAATTTAGGCATTTTCCAGAGGTGCACGAGCTTGGAGCACGCGCATCCTCGGGCTCCCTCTGTTGTCAATGGAACGATGCACCAGCAGAGGTGAGTTGGCCGAGCTGCCTGGTTAACTTGTTCCTCGAGGTGCTGGCTAATTCCATGTTGGCAAGGTGCCTGCAGGTGGGTGGAGAACATCTGGCCCCACACATCTTGCCTGTCCAGGGGCCTCAGCCCGGCCTGTTGTGCAAGCACGGGGCAGAAAGGCAGTCCCTGCCCTAGGGACCTCTGAATCTAGTGGTGCATCTACCCAGACAGGTGCAGAAACAGGATCGTGGGGCCACGTCAGCACACGGGCAGAGGAGCTCACACTTGTCTGGACCAGTTAGAGAAGGCACATTTAATTTGGAATTTAATGTGAAGCAGAAGGTAGATATTGAAAAAGAGGATACTGCACAAGGAAAGCAGTAGGCAGAGGTCTCTCTGCAATCCCTGGTTCTCCACTGTCGTGTTTCCATGTGGACTGGCAGTTTTGGACTGGAAGAGACCACTATGACCACCAGTTCCAGCCCCTACCCTGGTCATTTGCATCTACTGCTGTTGCTTCCAGCCAAGGTCCTGGGAGACCCTGCTCTGCATGTCCTGTGTGTTACAAGCTCTGTAACGTCTTTTGTACCTCAGTTCATAGCAAAATGCCTTTGCAGATGTCTCTGAGGTGATGTTTTCACAGCAGGCAAGGCGAGCTGGGAGGAAGCTCTCAGCTCCAAGCTGCAGGTTCAACCAGCTGCTGCTCGGGTCCCATCTCATGGCTGCTCAGGGAGGGGAGCTGACATCTCCAGAGCAAGGAGAAATGTAGCAGCAAGGGGAGATGAGAGATAGGGCAGGGCACACCTTGAGATGAAAGACTCGTGGTTTGCGTTCAAGGAGTTGAGACCTTCCTTAGAGAGGAGGATTTATTTCTTCATTAGCTTGGTGCCTGAACAAGTTTATCTTGAAGCGCTGAATAAGTGTCATTAATGTTTCCTTTGAACAGACAAGGAGCTTTGATAGCAGCAACCCTCTTCTGACCTTTATTTTAGTTTTGAATGCTACTAATTAACACCGATCACTCATTCAACCACTAAACAAGTTGTTCCTACTGAATGTGAAGCAAATGTTTTGTGGTTGGGAGCAAAATGGGGGCAGGTTTCTGTAGGGAACCTCCAAAGTGGAAGGATACCCTATGTAAACCTGGGACTGTTGAGTTCAGGCTGGGGAAATTTCTGTCTGCACCTGTCCTTGGGGAATAGCTGGGAATAACTGATCTGCTAGGAGAAAAGAGGATGCTCTCAACAGAGCAGCCAGGACTGAGGACCATCTAGACCCTGTTATTTCTTAATGTCCTTCTTCAGTGTCTGTGTTTCAGCTCCTTTGGCAACTGCTGTGCTTGTGGGGGCTACCAGGAAGCATCTTCATTAGGAACCCCTCGCTGGCATTGCCAGAGCAACAAGACCTGAGATGCTCGCTATGCAAAGATACCCTGGGAAGAGGCTGAGAAATGCAAATCTGGGAGGTTGCCTTGTGTTAGGAACATCCCTCTGTGCTCAGGGAAAGGGTGAAGTGCTCAAAGCCTTCATCTACCCCATGTAGTGATGACCACCTGCTCTGTGAAGCAGACCTACTCACCAAGAACACCAAAAATCTCCAGCTTCTGCTTGGAAGTTGCCTTTCCCTAGAATGCAGAGCTGCAGCTCACTGCTCAATAGGCATTCACTGCCCCATCTTCTCTTGGATGAGCTCTGGGATGGAGCTCAGGGCACAGAAAGTACCTGGATAACATGGCAGGATAAGTATCTGCGTCCCAGTGAATCTGCAGTCCTAGAAGAGCTAGGCTTGGTTTTAAGGAGAAAGAAAGAGGGAAATCTGACATTGGGGTTTGCTTTTTCTGCCCAAATACCAAGGGTGTAGTATCCTGGTATTTTACCACCTGAAGGCCTAACAGAGTAAGATCTCGATGTTAGGAGAGCTGCCTGGTGTACCCATGATGGGATGTTGTGAAGGAATTGGGTTCTTGCCCAGATTTCCTACACTAGCCATGGGGAAGAAATGGGATTCTGGGCTCAAACTGAAACTCTAGCTATTTAAACTCATTCATACAACTGCTGTGAAAATGTAGACTGTGGCGAGGAGAGGGAGCCTGAGCTGCTTGCAGGCCGAATTCATCTTTCAGTTACACTACTGCAACCTCTGCAACCATGGTTGGTGGGACAGATTGGTTTTAGTTGGACAGGTTCAGCTACTGCAGTGGTGGGAAGAATGGTAGATGTCATCCTCTGGATAGTAAGGATAAGAGTAGTGAGGTTCACGGCATCCTGGGAATGTCGACACCAAATATGCACTGTCTTGCAGACAGCCCTGGGTCTCTGTCCCCAAATCACTTTTCATGTGACGTTTGAGAGAGTTGTGTGAGCTCTCCTGCTCTCCGTGAAGCAAACATGCCCACTGCTCTTCTCCTAAATCTCCAACAGTTTTGCAGCCTTTGACCAATTCCCTGGAGAAAGGAGCAAATACAACTGCAAATTTAGCATCGGCAGCGCTGCTGTGTGACAGAGACACTATTCTGGGATAATGATTACCCCCTATCTAGCAGACTGCCCTCATTGTGGTCCCATGGTATCTCCAGAACGCGTGCAGAAAGATGGAGCATCCTCTGGCAAGGAATGTCAACCCTGCAACAGCTTCCAGAGTGGGCCAGTATAAAAAATGATGACTTCCCAGTCTCTACACCACAACAGCCAGGAGAAGCCAAGGAAAGCTTCTTTTCTAGCTCCCATGTGAGAGTTTATGGCACCCAGAGAGTGAACTGTTTTGAAGAAGCCTGCATCTGCTAGAAGCTCAGCCTGTCTCTTCCCGTCCCATCTCAGCCTATGAGTCGTATGAGTCTGACATTAGGAAGCATAATAAACCAGTGTATTTAAAATGTGTCATTCAAGAGTTCCACCACATCAGAGAGCAGCATGAATCACGTATATTCCTTCATCTGATGGTGTGTTTGTGCTAAAGAATTGCAGGAGCGACATGCAGTGAGAAACTTGGAGTTGCGAGGAATTTGTGTTCACATAAATCTCCAACCTACATATTTATGTTTATTTGGTTGATTGGTTGGTTTTGCTGTGCTGTCCCTTGAATGCAAACTCTTAAATGGGAAGTATTCAAAAACTATCAGCAATCAAATTGTTTGCAAACTGGGGCTGGGCAGAGGGAGGAGATGCTCTTGAGCAGCTAGTGCTCTCATGCAACCTGTTGGTTGTAAGTGACTCCAGGAGATACAGAGCTCTGATAAAACAGTGACCATTTACATCCCAGAGAATGTAGATACCAACTAAAGGCATTTACATTTAGTTGGAATTTCAGTGCCAACTAAAGCCATATGCAAAGAATACACATCTTTGTATAAAAGCCCTTGATGCAGGGAAGATACCATCAAATCAGTGCGATCTTATCCAGGTAGCCTGAGGCTCTGGCAATGTCATTTTGAGAAATGCACACTTGGAGCCTGCTTCATCTTCCAGATTACCTGCAAAGTCTGTGTTACAACCCGCTGGCTTTGGCCCGAACACAGAGACCAGATGGGGAGCTTTGTTGAAGAAGCAGTTTTATATCAAAAGGGCTGGCATCAACCCCATTGCCTGGAGGTGTTTCTTGTTGTTCTGAGTCATGTTTGTTGATTTTGTTTTGGTGCTGCGCATTTCTTTATTTTTAAATTGACTCTAAAGGTCATTTCAAGGTTATACCCGAACTGAATGGAAAAAAGCACCTAATGGAAACATATGTAAGCCAGCATGAAAGAAACGCTGGATCTTAACTGGCTTGTACATGCAAAGAGCATTTGTGCTTGTAGGAGCAGACCAGCTGTTCACCAGCCCTGCTAGCTTATCACTAAAAGCACCTATAATCAGTTGGAGCTGCTTTAGGTGAAAATGCAGAGTGTTGCTGTCTTCAGTGCAGTATAGATTGCAGACAGGAGAGTTTCCTCTTTGCTCTGCTGTTGGATTTTTACCCTGCAGCCAAAAAGCTTATAGCTTTTCCTTTTGTTCAGCTGGAGATGGAATTAGAGACTTACTCGTTTGCAGGTAACATCCTCTAGATGTTTGCATTTGCAGGCAGCATCCTCTAGATTAAGTACAAGTTGTGGGGTGGGAATGTCTTGGTTCACACGTTTCTTTTGTTCCCATATCTCAATGTGAGCCAAAGCCTTGCTGACATTTTTCCAGAAATGTGCAGTATAATTTTGGCAACCTTTGGAGCCAGAGGCAGTTAATTCAAGATTTCTTCTTTATTTTTCCACCAGACCTGAAATACCTTTCTCCTCTGATCTGCGCCGTCTTCATCATCCTGATCCCTCTCTGGGTTGCTATTGCCAGGCAAAGTCCTTCCCTGGCTGAAGTCCTGAAGTCCGGATGGCAGCCGGTCATCGTTGCAATGAGCATCAGCAGGTAACCCAGGAGGGAGCTCCCTCTGCATCCACACACATGTGCACACTGCAGCTACACCAAACAGGGATTAAATGACCACCACAGACAGGTGGTGGGGTTTCAGTCTTGTTTTTAGCCAGCTGTGAAGGGAGATTTGCATGAGGGTAGAGCTGAGCAGTTCATTTCCCCATGGTATATTTTTCAGAGCAAGCTGAGATCTGAGAGAGAGTTCATCTATGATAAATATGGTCATTCATAAAAATGTCATTTTGAGTTCTGCTGGTAAATCCTGTTTAGGGAAACTTTTTGGGAAGATGATAAAGCTTCCATGACTAATAGCATTTTTGCTCCAAGGTGGGGAAAGGGAACTTCCTGATCTTATCACGCCATTAAGAAAAGAACGGGAGACTATCTAACAGTTGGAGCTGTTCTGTAGAAGGCGTTGGTTTCTGATGTAGAAAATAGACCAGAATTGACCCCGGGGAAGAAGCCATGCCCCATTGTGGGGGGCTCTGCAGAATGGAGGGGGTCCTAGGGAAGTGGGAGGGATTCACCCTCATTGCCCTGTCATTTTTTAACAGCATCGGTGGGCTGATCCTGGACAAAACTGTAACTGACCCAAACTTTGAAGGCATGGCAGTTTTCACACCTGTGATTAATGGTAAGCTGGTGGGGGGTTATATGCATGCTTTTGTCTTTTTCATTTGTTCCCCATAGATCATTCACTTTTACCCTTACACAGAAGTCTGGATTCAAGTCCCAGCTCCTGTTGCCAGTGGAAAGGAAAATACTGGTCCCCATTGCATCTCTGCTTTTTCATATCTCAGAGCGTTGCTGAAGCGAAATAACAGGCAGGATTGAAAAATACTTGCAGAGTTATGGGAAAGGTTAACAGCACCTTGCGGTTATCTCTGATAGTTGTGATTACACCTTTGCTTTCGTGACATCAGATCTGCTAAGGATGTCACAACAATTCTATCTTCTGTTACTTTCCCCTCAGTTGTTGCAGCTCTGTAATCACCTTCTCTACAGATTGTTGATAAAGATTAATATATAAAGATTATAATAAGTATAGAGAGATGTTAGGTATGTGTGTATATCTCTGTATGTATAAATCTTTTGTGTTCTGTTACACATACACAGGATAAGCTGCGATTGGGGCATTCGTTGGGGATGTCCTGCATTACTTCTCTGCTGTTGCAGTGTTGTTGCAGGTTAGGCACGCTCCCAAGGAAACCCCCATTCCTAGGAAAGGCTCGGCCTCTTGCCTCCCTCAGAGCACGGTGTCCTGTTGCAGTGTCAGAGGGCGTCATCCAGCCCTAACCTTACAGGACCTGCGGAAAGCAGGCGGCTTTGCTGACAGGCTTTCCAGCACACAGCCCAAGAACCGGGTTGGGAAAGAACATCAGGAGTGACTTAGCTGAGCGCTGCCTGAGCCAGGTGCCAGTCTGCAGGGCGAGCTGTTTTGCAGGGCTGTGTCAGAGCTACTACCTGCACAGGCAGCTCTTCCCTTTGCATGGGCAGGGGAGTCCTGCAGAGCATTTCAGAGAGCGGCTTTTAAACCCCCACTTTAGGCTGATTTGCTCTGTTTTAGTATCTTTGCTTTGATTCCACTCTGGCAATTCTCACTTTTAATGAGAGAGCATTTCCCTCCGCAAGAGAGAGGGAAGAGATGAAAAGGCTGTAGGATCTGGATCCCTGTTATCATATCCATGGCATTTCCAGGCTGCACGCTCCGAGTGATGGAAGTTTGCTCTGGGGGTCATCAGCCGTCAGTTTTCTGCTGGAAAATACAGCAGCTCTTTCATGTTTGCTAGAATTAATCAGTCTGGAAGGAATTGCCTTGTGATTACCCAACATATTTGGAGTCTGGTGCATTCTCATATGATTCCTTCTTGTCTAACAAGTGTGTCAGATGCCTTCAGACACAGAGATGATCACTCTCCATGATGTTTATTGTCCCTTAAAACAATAAGGACTCTTTGATTGAGTAAATCTGGGAAGCAGCAGTGAGAGCAGTGGCTGCTGTTGCCTCTGCTGCTTTCCCCAGGTGTTTTGAACCAGGTGCAGTTGCATCCTCTTCAGAGGCAGCATGGCCTGCAAATTGGGGCAGGGAAGGGGAGGAAAATGTTTCCAGTAAAACAGTTAAAAGAAGGTGATTGCTGCAGCCTTCCTGATTTTTATGAGCTGCTCTTGCTGAGTGAATAGTGTCGTGTCACCATGGCACTGTGCTATCAGGTTCTCTTACTCTCACTGTAAATGAATGCATATTCACCTGCCTTCGGCTAGGTTTTAAACTGATGTTTCCTCTCCCAGTGAAGGCAACTTACCGGTTTGCTGTGTTTTCCCTCATAGGCGTTGGAGGGAATCTGGTAGCCATCCAGGCCAGCCGTATTTCCACATTCCTGCACTTCTGGAGCATGCCTGGAGTTTTGCCGTATAAAATGAGGCAGAATTGGCCCAACCCGTGTACCACGTTCTTCTCCTCAGGTAGATCTTGAATCCTAGCCTTGCAAATCTCAAGGCTTGTCATCACAGGGCTTCTTTATTAAGCTTGGTGGTCCAAAAACTAGGTGAATTTCAAAAGCAGAATTCCTTCTCTCCCGTACAAGGAAAATCTTAGATCGAAAAGCAGGCATCTTTGCAGTGGGCAGCCCAGGTTACATCTTGTACTGTATCTGTGCACTGATTTGCAAGGTTACTGGTCTTCAGGGAACACTGAAAAAAGTCGTTGAAATTGGAATCTCAAATTTGATCTAATAGAAAGTCACTTTAACCATTGCCAGGCTAGAGCTATCATCTAGTTGGGGCAGGGGGAGTTGGGTGAATTAACAGCCTTGCTGACAAATCGCTCCATCCTCAGCAGTGGATTAACCTAAGCATCAGCAACACTGGCTGTGGCTGTGTTTTTCTTATAGATTGCAGGATCCCCTTGATTTTATCCTGCAAGTTTGGGGGCTCCTGCTAGAGCACCCTGCAAACTGAGGGAGCAGCTTGGAGCCGGGCACAGGAGAGATGTGGGAGCTCCGAGCAGCAGAGGCAGGGGTGGAGGAAGCTGAGTGAGAGGATCAGCATGGAGCAGGCCTTTGGCACATAGTCTGGCATAGTTGTGACAGACAAAGCTGCTGGGCCAGTAATACAGGTGTTTCAGATTGCTACGTGATCTAGAAAAGGCACTAGCAATGTGGTCAGTCAAAAAAAAAAAAAAGAAAAAGCTGCTCTTGAGCATCCTTCAGAAATGGATTGCTAGCTGTCTGTCCCTTCCTCTCTGTTCTCAGTGGTGGTGGACAGCCCAAATCTGTGTATAATCATTAGAGAATACAGCTGTGTCCTATGCCCCTCGTTGTCTGCAGCCTTCGTGATTGATGCTCTTGTCTGTATCCTCTGCAGAGGTGAATTCCAAGTCTGCCCGAGTCCTGTTCTTCCTCGTCATCCCAGGACACCTTGTGTTCCTCTACACCATCCATCTGCTGCAGGGAGGCCACACGTCTCTGTCCTTCGTCTTCGTGACACTTTATCTGACTGCTGCTTTGCTACAGGTAAATCCCAGCCTTTTATCCATATGGATCCCTCAGCCTCCATGAAAACAAAGCAACCTCCAGGCTAAGCAGGAGCCTGGTAACACTGCCAGCAGTGGTCCCCACTCAGGAGTGCTTTCTACCAAGTGTCTTTTGTCTTTGATAATACTCCACCCAAATTGTGAGGTTTCCCATGTGACTATTTTCATGGGTGAGTGAGGAATCCAAAACAGAAGGAGAAAAAAGTTACCATTATCTGCTGAGCTGCTGTGGGAGTCTGCAGACATGCCCTTAGCAAGGAGGTTCCAGTTCTTTTGCCACACTGAGGCAGTTGCACCAAGCATTTCTGCATGGTCTCTGGTCATCCCAGTAAAAAGCACCGCAGAGGATATAACCCCAGCCCGCAGGTTTCCCCACTGATTTCAGAAACCAGTTTCCCAAATCATGGTGAAGAACTGGGGACCCTTGTGAACAGCATCATTCACATCAAAACCAGTTTTTATTTCTGCAAATAAAAGTTCTGGGTAGCCAGTGGGCAGTTCACACGGATTTTCCTGCCTGTGCCTCCCGTCCCTTACGTTGTTCTGCTGCCCTGCAGACGTCCCTGCCTCGTTCACAAATGCCCACAGCTGTCACTTAAGCTCAGAGGCTCTGCTTTCACTTGCCCTTTTAAATTAGTGATTCATTAGCTTGCAGGGGGAGGTAGCTGGCTTCCCGCTTTGCCTTCTGAGCAGCCTTGTGTCCGGGTGAATTCCTTGCATGTGTAAACAATCCGGTTTTCCTGACCTTTGTACAACCCTACGCCTAGCACTCGCAGTCAAAGCTGAAAAGGAAAATATTTATTCTTCTCTTTATGCATCGAGGTAACTCCTCAAGCAGAGCCGAGCGTGAAAGTACAGGGTAAGTGACAGGATAAACAGCAGGATCCCAGCCGTGCTGCCGACCCCGAAACATTCCCGTGGAGGCCAGCAGAGAAGAATCTGCTCAGCCTGACTCTTTCTTCACCCTACGTTATAATTTATAAATCAAGTCTCAAAGAATGGGAAGGGACGGTTTGGGACGAAGGGAACCCAGAGTGAATGAGCAGACGCCCATAAATCATCCCCATGACAGAGCCCTGCAATGGACTGGGCTTAGCTGGTCTAGAGGAGAGAAACTGGGGAAAATCTCATAGCAGTCTTTAAATTAAACTACCCAGTTTCTGTAGAGAAGGAAGAGATAACATTTTCTGTTTAGTCACTGGGGATGAAATAAGAAATCATGAGTTTCAAATGAAAAAAGGTAGTTTAAAGATCTTGGGGGAAAAATAAAAGCAGCAAAGAATTAAACCACAGAACTAATTAATTGCCTGGCATGTGGCTTCTCCATTTTGGGGGTTATATGGCATAGGTTAATCAGTATAGCATAGGTTAATCAAAGCAGTGTTGGGAAGTGCTTAAACGTATTTGATCCTGCCCTGAAGCAGAGTGGTGCTCTCTATATATTATCCTCTTGAGTTTCCATCTAGCTGTAGTTTCTGTGATTCTGCTATTTAATTTGCTTCCTTCCTCTGTCTTTTTCCCTCTCCCCTGCCACCCCTTCCAGGTCACTGTTTTCACCTTTAGAAATGGCACCTCTGTCTGGTTCCTGTTGTGCTCTGTCTCCCAGGGAGGGACTACACCTATGGAGTGCCCCATTCTTGCTCCTTCCATAATTCAATTAACCAGAGGTCTTTAATCTTTAACAGAAGTGTTGTTTTTTTTCCTCCATCTGTTTATCAGGATCAGGAGTGTAACAGGAATTCAAAGAAATTGCAAACAAAGATTTAAGATGTGTTGAAGAGAAAAAAAGTGGTTATTCTTTAACATGTCAGTGCTGCTTGGAGTAATTTTGATATAAAAACTCCAGTGGTCCACTGAGACTTTTAGAACAGACAAAGTAGATAATGAATGAATTTCTAATGTGAGAAAACAAGTCTGAAAAGAGAACAAAAACTGGCTCCAAGCCTGTGTGAGGCAGTCCTGTTTTGGGGTGCAGTGAGTGGGAGCGCTGCCATTCCCGGCAGTGGGAACGGGGACATCACTTCCCAGCACAGAGCGGCTGCCGTTGTCACCAGACTCCCGTTTTGGGGCTGTGTGGTGCTTGGGAGCAGCTCAGGTGGAGTCTTTGTATTGGGATGCTGCACGGCTGGTGTCCAGGGGGTCACGATGCTGTGGCTGGGTGGGCTGGGTCAGCTCTCCTGGGCCAACTCCACTGCACTTGTCTGCCTTGTGTCCCTTCAGGTGGGGATCCTGCTCTACGTGGCTGACATCATTGTGCGCCTCATGTGGAGGAAGGCGCTGGATCCGGATAACTTCTCCATCCCCTACCTCACCGCCCTGGGGGATCTCCTGGGCACGGGATTCCTGGCCGTCTGCTTCCGCCTCGTCTGGCTGCTCCGCGGCGCGGACATGAAGCTGGGCAACTGAGAGCGCTGCTCCGCGTCCGTGCTTGAACGTGGTGCTTTCCTTTGGGGCGACAGGGTATGGTCCGCGAGAGCCGGGGCACCCGGCTGGACTGGGCGTCCCCTCCTGGCCCGTGCCCGGCCTCGGCTCCGCGTCCTGCCCTCCACGCCGAGGCGCCGGCACCTGCACGGCCGGCCGGGCCAGGGGAGCGAGGGCTCACGGGCGCCCTGCAAAGGGAGCATTAAGGACACATATCGTCACCAAGGAGCTTTTTGATGGGCTTTGGTCCCTTGCGTGGTGACAGCCGGTGAGGCTGGCCACTGGATTTGATCCTTCAAATGGATGGGACTTCTCCGTCAGGCTCTGGCTTTCCATCAAGGGAAATATTTCCTTACCTGCCCCCGTTTTCTATCCATCCCATCCCCAGGGAAGGAGAACAGCCACCTCTTCAGGTTCATCTCCTGTCTGCGGTTCAGACACATGGGGTCTGACACAGCGAGCTCCTTGCTGGCTTGCACCCAGCAGGAGGTTATTTAGGGACACCACCTGCCTAAGCAGTGCCAGGCTGGATAGATCATGGTTTGGGGGTAGGAGGGCAGGGTTTGTTTTTACGGTTTATGAAACGTCCAGTAGTTAAAAAGTTTATAGAAACACACAAATAAAGTGGTTAAAAAGTAATGCTGTGGACCTGGGGGCTGTTTTTGCTTACTGTGTTTCTGCCTGTTTCCAAGTCAAACGTGTCAGACTAAACTTTTCACTTGCTTCTCACCCCCACAGTTTTAAAAGAACTACCGTAAAATTGGTGTTGCCTAACCAAGAAGAGCCTTTGGCAGCTGACATATTTCAGGTTACATTTAACCCCCTGTCCTCCCTTGCAGTTATGATCTGCTCATTGAAAATTCCTGTGTTACTGCCCTGATAGTCTAGGAGCTGCTTGTGCAGGAGGACCGTGTTGCTTGACAGTGTGAAGGGTGGACAAGGAAGTCCCCATGTCCCTGCTGTGGTGTAGTTATCTCTGGTCTCTGTGGACGTGACAGAGGCCTGTTGGGCCGTGCTGCCAAGGAGGCCAGTTCCCACCAAACCAGATAAGCCGTAGGCTCTTCTGGAGACTGGTCCCAAAGAGTCAAGAGTTGAATGAAACTGCTGAAAAATACCACAGAGCCTCACCTTTAATAATCCGCTTTTCTAGGTAAAAATGGGACATCTAATAGCGCATCTTTGCGCCTGCTCCCTCCAATCCCTCCAAGGTCGTGGACTGGAGCCTCTGGATGTTGTTGCAAGGAAACCCAACCTCCTCTTGCAGCGTTGCTTCCTGGGGCCCAGCACGGAGCTGCAGCAAACCCCGGGCACGGACGTGGTCCATGTGCTCTGCTGGAAACCTGTGACAGAGGACACGAGCGGGAACACGTAATGGGCGCCAGCTGTGTCCTACTTAGGGGCTTGGCTGGGCCACCCTGAGCAGCAGCACGGCTGGCCCGTGCTGGAGGTGTCCCGCTCACCAGGGGTGCTGGGGCTCCACGTGGCAGCTCCATGAGCCTTGATGATGTTTCTGCCCCGGCAAAGGCCCTGCAAGCACCGCTGCTCGGGGCAAAGCGCTCGGAGGGAAGCTGGGCATCTGCCTTGCTCCCCTGCACACAGCACAGGCATCAGCCTGAAAATTGCTTCCAGTCTCCGGAGAAATGATATAACCGGAGGAAATGGTTTCAATAAAAGGGGATTTTTTCCCTTTTTTTTTTTTTGTTTTTGTTTAAGGGCAACGAAAGGCTAGCTGCTTGGCCGTTTAACCTGTTTATTCTTTTTCCTTCCTTCTCTCTTCCCTTGTGCTGGCCAAGGGCAGCTGTAACTGCCAAGGAACAAGTGTTTCCTCACGGTTCTCCGAGGAAACCAGCGCCGGCCTTTGCGGGGAGCAGGGGACAGTCGGGACAGCGCCGTTCGCTCCCTGTGGTGCCGGGCACCCCAGCAGCACCATCCACCTTCTCCCTGCTGCTCCCAGTCCTCATCCATGGAGAGGAAGCCAAAGACTTGGCCAAGGGAGACATGAGTGTCCATCTGGAGAAGCCATCCGTGATAGCAGCACCCAGCCACTACTGTCACCACCACTGACTTTTGCTGCTTGTTCTATGAAAGCAGAAGAAGATGCAGGGTCTTTGTTTTATGGTTTTTGTTGTATTTGTTCCTCAGGCTCCTTAGCTAGCAGCACACTTGAGAAGGGAGAGGTGGAAGAAGAGAGCTCCTTCGCCCTGATCTTGCGTCCTGGGCAGCTCGTGCTGGGCTCAGCATTTGCCCTGGAATGAGCAATCCATCAAACCCTATGAGACCCCAGTCTGAATCTGGCTTTGTTTTAATTTCTGTTGGTTGGGGTCAGCAAAATGTGGCTTGTCAGCAGAAGAACAACTGGTTGCTTCAGCTAACACGAGAAAAAGCACCACTCCGGGCTGCACGCTGCAACCTGGAGCTGTGCAGCCACCAGCAGCTGAGCACAATAGAAAGCAGGTGAAAACAAAGAGAAGATGTAAAAGGAAGAGATTTCCTTTTTTTTCCCCCCTTCACCTTAAGACCTGCTGCTAAAACTTTGATCTGGGCTGCTGCCCCAACAGTGCAGTTCAGACTGATACTTGAGAGCATCTGTTAGCTGCTCCCTAGGAACCTAAATCTCAGGGTCATTTCTGTGTTTTGGGATGGGGATACTGGGAGGAAGGGAGTACGAAGCTGATGATGATGATGATGATGATGATGATTATTATTATTATTTTAGCTTTGTTGCTTTGGGGACAAACCAGAAAAGCAAAGCAAACTCCAAAGTGGACTCAAGTGAGTTCTCTTTGAGCTAAAACGCTGCTCTCCGGTCCCCCTCCTCTGCAAGGCTCCCTGCAGAGCAAAGCGATGGGAACGTCCCCTGGCCTGAGGAGCGATGGGAACAGGGGCTTCCTGTGCCGGGGTGCTGCAGGAAGGCTTTGCACACACGTACACACACACACAGAGCCTAAACCGGTGCTTTTCCAGAAGCGCCGCGCTCTCCCAAGCGCAGCAGCCTCACCAGGGGCCGGTGAAGCGGCAGCCAGCAAACACGAGCGAGCCTGAAAAGCCTCCTTCAAGCGAAACGTCGCTTCCAAGGCGTACTTGAAACCACTTACATATTTGTTCCCCTCCACTGGAAGTCTATTTAATCCTCCAGCCGGTAAACAACCCAATCTGCGGTGCACAGCACGCTCTGCACGGAAGCCTCCCTATCACTGGAGCTCAGTTTTATTTCCCTGGCAGAAGAAACTCGGCGACTTTAAATGGGCCTCTAGGGAGAGGGCTGTAGCATGAAATACCTGCAGCACCAGCAAAACACCCTCTTTGTTCTGCCACAGAGAACAAGCCTCGCTGTTTGCAGGACTTGGAGGAAAGGAGCAGCTCAACATTAGTTGCTAAGCCAGGTCTGACCAAGGCGAAGCTCAATGCTGTGGTCCTGAAGGTATTTGATCTTTTATAGTCGTGTGTGTGTAGGTATAGATATTGCATTGTACACACATGCTACATACATAGAGACACAAATAAACTGAAGATAAGTATTACATTTTTATAAAAATACTCTATTATACAGTATAATATAGTCATATATGCTATTTATTCATACATCATACAGATAATGCATTTATTGTTGCCTAGGCACGTATAAATATTACAATTATCTGCAACAGTTCTCTTTGTGTATTATAAACATTCTGTGTGCATGCACACACCTATAAAAGTGACGCTAGTCCTGGTTTGCATTCCCGGTGAGAAGCCCTGGCAGCTCCCAAGGTACCTGGCAATTGAATCCCGGGGGTGATCCGACTTGCTTGAGGTGGTTTTCGCAGGTGCTGGGAGCCTGTGTGCCCCGGGAAGAGCCTCCCGGGTACCAGGAGCCCCTGGGGAGCCTGGGGACTTCATTGCTGTGGCCCTCAGGGTGACAAGTTCCAGGTGGAACCAGGTGGCCACCAGTGCTGGGCTGCCCCCAGCCCCATCGCAGCTGCACGGTGGATGCTTGCTGTGACGCAGAACGCCGTGTGAGTGCTCTCTAACAAGGGAAGAACCATATTATTAATATTAGTATTACTTTTATAAACACCTGGGTGGGGGGGAAGTAAGGACTTAAAAATATTTGCAAGTTTAATCCTTGCCTCGGGCTGAGCTGTGTGCAATTATTGCAGCTAATGTGGATTTTCCTGTTTGCCAGTAGGTTCCCGTTACCCCACTGATACTTGCCCAAGCCAAATGCATTGCCCAAGTGCTGCTGCCAACTTGAGCCCCTGCAAAGAACGGCCAGTCCTGCTCTGAGAAGGTCCCTGTCCTCCAGCATCAGGGCTTGTCCCTCCTGGAGATGAGTTGCTTAATCTAGGTGTAGGTGGCTGATTGCAGCTGCATTCACTTTGCTGCTGTTCTCTTAGCAGGACGCAGGTGCTCAATAAAGCAGAAAAGAAAATCCAGCACAAGTAGAGACAAAATAATAATAAAAATAATAATAATATCCTAGTATATTTTAGAGCTGGCCTTGCTTTACCTAGATATTTTTCCCTCGTTAGAGCTGGCCTAGCTCTAGATCTAGGCTAGATTGACCTAGCAATCTTACCCTCTGGCAGGGAAACGCGACGCAGCGAAACCAGTGCAAATCAACTAGGAGCTACTGGAGACCACGGATCCCAGAACTCCCAATCTTAGGGAGAATTGAGAAGCCTGTAGTTGTGGTGGGTAGTCACACGGTGTCCTCCTAGCTCCACCTTGGGCTGCCCATGTTTCCTCTGTGCCCGCCTGTGCGCAGGGCCAGGCCGGGCAGGGCTGGAGGAGGCTCGGGGCCTCTCGGGAGCCTCTGTCGGAGCACAGGCATCTGCTGCCTTGGGCTTGGCGCGGGCAAAGCATTTCCGAGCACGGAAAGCTCCGTCCTGGCTGAAGACAGTGGCTTCAGAAATACAAAGTGGCCATTTTCTGCCTCTGTGTAGGCAGGGTTTTGCTTTGGAGGGTAATATTTGGACAAGGGGAAGGCCAAGGATATGACCTAAATGCAACGGATTGTGACCAATTCTATTCAGAAAAAAAGCAAAGGTGGCTATGCCCTCGGCGCCACATAACCCAGGAGAGGGTGCATTGCAGACTGAAGCCCCCCAGCCTATTGCCTTTGCTGGCTGAGGCTGGGGGATTCACAGAGTTGACACTGTTTGAGGATGATGGAGGATAAGGGGGCAAGGCTGAAGATCAAACAGCCATGAAAGATCAGGCTTTTTCCAGTCACCACCACCAATGAGAAGGTTAGACAACAGCTGGCTAAAAGAAGAAGTCCCGAGTGAGCCATGTCCTTGCTTCCTCACCAGACCTGCCCCAAGGGGGTCCTGGACACCTACACACGGTGGGATGATGGTCTGTGCAATGGGCCTGCTGGTCTTGCTCGTGGCTCATGGACACAGGCAATTGCACCGACTAGGAGAGCCCAACCATACACACAACCTCACCAAAACACAAAGAAATAGAAACTTTCCTCCAAAGGCTTCATTTATCAAGGAAGGTTTCGTGGATGGAAACTAAGCAACTGCCCTCTCCCACCCAATGCTCATGGAGCCCCCTCCAGAGCCTTACAGCCCGCGTGCCTGGTGAGGGGACTTGTTCCGTCCTTGCCACTTACTTGCCATTGGCCTGTAGAGATGTCTGGGTTGAAGAGTGTTTAGTAGAGAACGGGAAAAAAAAGAGAAAAAAAAAAAAACATTTGTAACTCTGAATCTGGCCGCAAACTATGATCCATGACCAAAAGTTATGAAAAGAGCTTGTGGAGACTTGCAGTTTTGTTTTTCTTCTCCAAGCACAAGCAGCATCAACTGGGGAACGTGAGACTCCTGAGAAAACAGGACAAAGTCACTCCAAGGCTGAACGCTGCAGATGAATTTGGTTGCATCATATAATCTGCTGCTTTACTCCGTGTTTCAGCCAGACAGGGAGAAAGGCCATCTCAGATCTCCGAGGCCAACTGGAAGAATCAGTCACATTGCCAAGAGCACCACCACATTTACTCTTTTAGCACCACCACTTTTACTCTTTTTTTTTTTCTTTTTCCAGTGGTTGTCTAAGTCTGTTCCCAAACTCAGAGCAACCAGGGAGGGAATTTCATCTGACAGGGACAGATCAGCAGCAGAAAGGAAAGACAAAGAGAAGGTTAAAATACAACAGCCGAAAGCCACTGGGTGAAAATGCTATTTTTTAAAGCAGTCTGCGTACACTGGGGTTTTATAAAACCTCCCATTGTATTGCACTCAGAAGTCAAGTGTTCGCAGCCGAGCCAGCAGACACGCTGTACAGCAGATGCTATTACCAGCATTTTTAGCTACAAAGGCAGCCACCAAGTCAAAGCCAAACAGAAAAGAGGAAAAACCTGAATATAGTTTTGAGGAAACTCAGCTCTTTGGACTGGTTTGAATTAAAAATCCTACGACTGGAATTGTCATTTGTATTTTTCATGCGCTTGTTGGATTATTTTTTCCTCTTCTTCAGAGACTGGTTTGTCCAAGGCCAGCAAGTGAATGGCAATGTCCCTGTCCCCATTATTTTGGGCACTTCTTCCTCCGCAGCTGCAGCCCCTCACACCTATGCCCCCGCGTGCTCTTGGCTTGGCAGCCCAGCGTCCCCCTTCCCTTATTACAGCCACCTCCTGCACCCTTGCAGAGGGCACCCTGAGCAAACCCTGCCAGGGCTGCAAGAAGAGCTGAGGGTTTTTTCCCTCATCCACAGCTGAAATGCAGGTCCCTGCAGGGGTGATTCCCGTCAGTGCTGGTGGGCACGGCCACGCAATGGGGTGCAGAGACACCAGCGCTGCCCATGGGGTGTCCCCAGCCCTAGGGGACTGTGGCCAGGGCACCATGGGGGCTGCAAGAGCAGACACACTCCACATGGATGCACGGCTCTGCAGAACATTTAAGCCCCGCCTTACCAAAACGGGGGGGACCAGATGCGGATTTAACCCGAAGCTCTGACGGGCATGAGCATCAGAAACCCTATCTCTGTTGGCCTCTACCAGCTGTAGGCTGGCCCCTCTCTCCTGACACGGGGTATTTCATGTCCCACCTGCATGTATGTGGAAGGAGAGGAAGGGAAAAGCCCTCCAGGCTCTGTCAAAAGTAAAAATTCTCCGGTGCAGTGAAACCTTGCTGGTTTGCAGCATCCTTGCCAGGAAGCTGGAGGAGGAAGAAAAATGAAAAAAACGGGAGCGGGAGTAATTTCAAACAAATGAGAAAAACTTACATTAAATTATTGCTTTTATTTATAGTTCTATGCAAGTCTCTGACACGCTCCACCCTGTCCCCACCCCAAGACTCCACATTTAACTCCCAAACATCCCAGTAAGGAGGAGAAAGACCTGGAGGGGTCCTGCCCAAAGAAGGAGCCTTCCCAACACTTGGATCTACTGAGGAGTCTCTTAGCTGAGAGTGAGCCACCACCAGAGAAGACAAGCCCTTAAACCCAGCAGTGTCCTGTCCCCCAAACATCTACTGTAGATGTCAAAGTAGGGGATGAAAAAGGAAGGAAAGGCTCCAGCCTCAGCGTTTTGTGAGGTGTCCTCCCTCCAGACCAGGTCTGAACGAGGCATCTGATGTGGAGCAGTAATAGAGAAGGCCTGGAGGAGGGGATGAACTGAAGGATGAGTATGGGCTGTGAGGAGAGGAGTTGTGATACAATGAGAGTTATCCAGCTCTCCATCACCACTCCCCCGAGGCCACCCTCATCGGATGCGGAGATAAGAGGGGATGGAGTAATTGAAGAGCAAGTAGTCCATTTTGTATAAATTAAAGAGTCTCCTTTGGTAGAAGGGGCTAATGTCCTGGAAGAACTGGGCAGTCATGTCATCTGTTGTCCTGGTGGTCTTGGATGAGGATGGGAACTTGACAGTAGTGTCGGCCCCAACCAGCTGTAGGATGTAGTTGGCGTCTTCCACCAAGGTCTCGTACTTGCCCACCACGTCGTAGTGGACGATGCAGGGGTGGCACAGAGAGTGCACCCGCTCCCAGTGCTCGTTGAAGGGCTCCTCCCGCTGAGTCCGTGGATCCAGCAGATAGTAGACGAACTCCTCAAAGCGCACGTCGTCCCCGCGCTCCAGCGCCTTGTCGCTGGGCTCCTGCCGGTGCCGGCGGATGATTTTGGTCCCGTAGCGCTTGTGGAAGGCTGTGTTGTAGCTGCGGGTGAACTTGTTGCGGTAGGCTGAGACCAGGCGCTCGAAGGGCTCCCGCACAAAGATGAACTTGAGGTAGCTGCGCAGGCGGTGGTTGATCTCGGGGACGCTGTACTCGGAGAGGGTGCGCAGGTTGGATGAGACGTGGGCCTCATTGGCAGGGATCTCCAGCGGGTCCTGGTATTTGCCTTGCCCCGTGAGGACCATCATGACCCGCTTCCAGTTAGTGCAGGCCACTTTGGGCACATAGCAGTAGAGCAGCCCGTGTGTGTCGTCCACCACCAAGTGCCGCAAGTCATCCGGCCTCAGCAGACGCCGTTTGCGGGTGTAACGGTTGCAGACGTTGCTCAACAGCTCCCGTCTCTGCTGGTGAACTGCCTGCAGCGACGACTGCTCTAACTGGGGACACAAAAGACAGGGTCACTGGAGTGCCCAAGCTCACCCTGGCCTAGACACCACACCTGGCCCTCAACAGCCCCCATGACCTGCCCTTCCCCAGGTTGAGGCATTCACCCACATAGGATTTTGGGGACAGCATTAACTTTGATCTCAGGCTTTGGTATGGTTAATACTTGGACTTGCTGGAGGCAAAAAAAAGACAACATTGCCTGTTTAGACTCAAGATAAGGAGACAACATCAAAGGTGGCTTGTGTGTAGAAGAGGCATCACAGAGAGGCCTACGAACCAAATGTTTGCCCCAGCTCCACCACACATGGAGTTAAAGCTCTCTCCTGCAGTTACCCCAGGCCAGACTGAAGGCTGGCAAGGTGCTGACTTCTCTTCTGCAAAGAGGCCTGCATGGCCCCACAGCCCCAGAGGGGAGAGCAACTTGCCCTGTTTGCTGGCACAGGGCCCCATGCACCTCTTGGGTGGGCTCTGCAGGGAGAGGCATCAGCCCAGCTGTGCATGCAGATGTTTGCAGACCGGCTCTGTGCAAGTAAACATGAGAGCCATTGGCAGCAGAGGCAGGAATGGGGCACACGAGCATGGGCATGTATGTCCCCACCCCGAGTGGGGCACTACCAAGAAAATCTGGAGTGAAGCAGTCTTCAACACGGGCAGTCAAATCCGCTTGCCAGCTCGCTCTGCAGCCCCTCGTGGTTTGTGGCAGCTGCCCCTGCCCACCTTGGCCATGCTCAGGGCCTCCTGTCGCGTTGTCAGACAGCTGAGGAGAGCAGACGCCCTAAAGCAGCCAAAACGCTTCTCCTGAGGGATTTGTCTTTCTACACAGGCCAGTTCGATGTCACTGGATGTCTGTAACCTCCCAGTCTCCACTGCAAGAGGAGGATGGAGGCAGAAGCTCCATCTGCAACCATAGGCTCCTTCCTGTTGCATTCCCTGCACGGGTGGTGGCAGAGCCTCGTGCTCCTGCCCAGCTTTCCTGCACTAGGATTGCTGTGACACTGAAGGAATTAAGTGTGATGGCACCAGATTCCAATGTCGAAGCCTCCACTCTCGGCAGAGGCTGGAGACCAAATTTTCGAAGCCAGGACAGAAGGTAAAGATGATGTATCTTGACGTCTACAAAAGGGGAGGTGTGTGTGAAATAGATTTTTTAATTATTTTGCCCATCTCATCCCCTTTTTGATCCTTGCATCAGGGTTCAGCCTTGTCATATCCAGCATGCTGGAGGAGCTTCCTAGGAACTCAGTTTCCTCACAAGCCCTTCCCCAACTGACCCCTGCCGGATTTGGGGAAGTGGGTTTTGCTGTCAGGAGTACATCAGAAACTCCAAAATATCATTAAAACCTCTGAGAAAGGAAATCTTTTCCAGGAACTCAAAACAGGAAGATGACCACCTCTTCCTCCTGCCCACTTACTCATGAGCTTCACTCAGTGACGCAGGGAGACATTTGAGGTCCTTGCTGGGAACCTCCAAGCCTTGCCCCAGTGCTAACAACCCCAAGGCCACAACCACCACTAACGGCCTCACCACCTGTTTCCTAACCCAGGAGAAGTGACCCTGCGGGGCTGTTACTGCAGTGACAGCAACAGCCCCATGTTGCAAGCTGAAGGCGGTTTCCATTTGGGGTTGTGCTCCTGCGGATTGTCCCCCAGTGTCACCTTGCTCCATAGATGTTGCCTCTGAACGGCTTATCTCTGTCACCTGTGGTGCCAAGAGCTTGGATCCTGAGCTCAGCTTCCCAAGGATGGAGTAGACGCTTTGCTGATGACACGGCACTAATGCCTGCAGTGAAAACTCCTACTGGAATGGATTAGCTACCCTCAGGCCCTCTGCATCTCATGTCTACAGTGGAAATAAGCTCACCCAGGCCCCCTTGGTGATCACTTTCTTGAGGAACTTGCATGGACAGTAACCTAGGAGAGGACCAGAAGAAAATATCCCATCTCCATTGAGTCTCCTTGCGTCTTCCAAGGGGGAAGCGATAACGGAAAATGCTCAGCTGGAGCAAACATAGGTTAGCAGACCAACCGACACCAGGGGCTGTTTCTGACAACCTTGACTGCTTGGAAAAGAGGACCAGAGTACCCGGGGATATAAAAAATTGCAGTTGGAGAGGCATGGAATTTTCATGGAATGCAGCCTGTCAGTAAGCCAAAGCTTGGGGTACAAACCTCTCCTTCTGGGTTTTGTTGGGAAGCAATGTTTTTAAACTGGAAGCCTTCGTCTCCCTCAAAAAAGAAGGTGATTTAATTATTTGATTTTTTTTCAGGTGTTTTTCCCTGAGCTTGCATAATTCAAAGCTGTGGGGCTGCAGAGACAGACAGACAGACACTGTCTGCAGGCATGGCAACAAATAAATATGACTCCTTTTCAGCAGCTGCCCACTGGATTAAGTGTATGTCTTACCGTTATTTCAGAGCAAAATTACTCCCTTCATTTCCTTCCCTTTAAAAGCCAGAGAAATGAAGTATCACATTAAAGGAAATAACAAGACGACATTCCAGCCGCATTAGGACTTGCAGGTGTTATGGCCAAGGAAACCCACATTTGCCTTTTTTTTCCCCCAGAGCAAATGAAATGTGTCTATAGACGGATAGACAGGCGGCTGACGGGCTTCCCTAGGTGACCTAGTGAAGATGCCTCATGGGCATCCCTGGGGACACCTCTGCTCCCCTCGGCTGGGTGTGTCAGCTAAGGCTGGGGGACCCCCTTGCCCACCTCCGCGCGCTCCAGGGCCTTCCCTGGGAGCAGGAGGAGCAGCGGGAGGGAAACGGGAGCCGAGGCGGCCGCGCCAGCCGCCGGAGCCTGGCAGAAACGCTGCTGTGTCCTGTCCCTCCCTGCGGCGGCGGCCAGGAGACGGGGCCGCGCCGCCGGCGCCGGTGCCAGGCCGGGCCCGAGGTGCACGCCCGGCGCTGGCCATCTCGCCCGGCGGGAGCAGGGCTGGAGATACACGGCAGGGAGAGGCGCCTGCTGCCTTCTCCTCGCACCTGGGGATGTACCGGTGGATGGGGGAGGCTGCTTGGCCTGCTGTCGCCGGGAAAGGGCCGGTTCCTGTGAGGAGGCTGCGAGGAGCCCTCTGCAGAGCCAAGGAGGGATGCAGAGCGGGGAGAAAAACGTCATCCTCGGCGGGGAAATGCTGTTGAAAACGCTCACACGCCCTTCGCTAGGCTCCAACTACAAGGCCCCACCTCGCAGGCAGCTGTGACCAGTGACATCTTCCTCGAGGCCCTCCCGGAGCCTGCCTCTCATGGAGCATCATGGCACAGGTGCTGCCACGGGCATCGTCTACGTGTCTTCCTCTAGCGGCTGAGGAAACGTTGGATGGGACAGTGCCCACGGCCAGGCGGTGCCCAGCTGCCCCTGTTTCAGCACCTGGCCCAGCACAGGGTAGCAGAAGGAACTGAGATGTCCCGTGTCTATAATCCCTTCATGGCTGAGGCCACCTTTATCCAAGGAGCTGCCAACCTCACCAGGATCTCCCCATTTCTAGACCAGAAGTGGGTGCTCAGGCCTGCAAGGACAGCCCAGAGCCTTCACATGGCGACATCTCCAAGGATTTGCCCCATTCCGGTAACAAAACTGTTTGCCCAACCACCAGTAAGGACCATGAGCAGTTTTAGTCAACCACCATATGCCCAAGCAGTGCAGCGTTCCCTTCTAACCACAGCCAGAGGTTGCTTGGTGGCTGGATGGAAACGCTGAGCGCCCTGAGCACCAGAGGGGTGGAAGAAGAGCTGGGATCCTTCGCGTCCCCCCATCTCCATGTCCCCATCCACTCACCTGGTCGCTCTCGTACAGGGCCTGGAGCGGGCTCCGACCGGCCTTCCCCTGCCAGGTGGTCCTCACGACCCTGTCTTCTGTAGCTGCAAAAGGAGCAAGAAGAAACAGAGGTGTTGGGGCCCTTGCCCTGCTCATGTGGCCAAGGCCACTGCAGCCCCATATGGTCCCCATGGTGCTTCCAGACAAGGGGACTTTAGAAGATACCTTAAAGATCAGGATAGGGTGAATAATTATGTTATTAAGATGCAAAACTCTCTATCTCCGTTCTCACTAATTTACATTCTCACTAATTTATGACTTGCTGAAAGTTTGGAGGTGTTTTAATTTTTTTAGCGCCACCGATGCTGTTTTTCCATGGTCATTTCTACACTCATTCAGTTTGAGCGGAATGGGAGTGAAAACTGATCGTCTTGATTTGGCACCTTCTAAAAATTACAAATGCTATCAAAGTGTTAAGTGGGCTGCAGACACTTAGTCACACAAAGGATTTACTTCCATGACATTAAAAATGACAGACAAAATTCTGTTACATAGGACTTCAACAAAAAAAAAATTGCTCCTCCCTCTTATTTTTTCAATAAAAAGTGCATTTAAAGTTCAGCAGGTCCAGGCTTTTCCTTTAAGCAAATAAGAGGCCACAGATAAAAGGAACTGCTGTTACATATTCAAGAGCAACTAGGAATGATTTGATCCACGTATATTTGGGCCACCAAATTACCAACCAGGAGGCAAGAGGGGCCGCTCCGGGGTCTCTGCTTCCCTGCGGGATGGGGAGACAGCAGCTGCGCTCGGCAGAGCATGGGGCAGGTTTAACCCCGGCAGCTCTGTGCTGAGCCCCAAGGGACCCCGAGTTTGCATTATCAGTCGCACGGTGCTTAGCAGACAAATCGCTCAGGCGCATCGCCTGACTGTGATAATCCTTTAAATTTTTTATTTGCTATTTTCTCTTTTTTTTTTTCTCCTTCCATAGAGCTATATTCCCTTGAGTGCTCGGGGCTCAGGACAGCCCCATCAGCAGCTCCCTCCCCTGCTGTGCTTCGCAGGCAGAGGGTTGTCTGCAGCTCTAGCAAACAGTCCCCGAGTCAGGGACAGATGTACAAGTTCTCCAGCTTGTAAATTATGTAGGGATGCAACCACTTTCCCAGCTATGATCCAAACCGAACCTCCCTCCTGCTTGAATCTGCTGAGCGCCTGAAGCCAGAGATGTAAGCGATACGCGGCTTACCTCAGTCGAGCTTAATTCAGAGCCCAAAGGCAGCAAGTTAATGAGCACATCAAGAAGTTAGGGATCTAAATTTAGGGTTCTGAATTCAAAATCAGCACTGTCTATGGCAAGAAGGACTAGAGATGGCTTTGAGAGCCAAGGAGGAAGGAGCTGGGCAAATATCTCTCACCAGGGATTTCTGTTAATGAGAAGGTTTGTAACATGGAGAGTTTTTGCACCACAGTTTATGGGTCTGAACTTTCTTGTTCACTGAGCACCACAAAGCAAAAAGAAATCTGTTACACAAGTCCCAGATGTTTTCCTTTTTTTTTTTTTTCATCAAAATA